>JANAVB010001184.1:0-44038 GCA_029216955.1 Iris pallida
TGATTGAATTAGCAGAAAAATGGAATCAAAATTTAATTGAGTCTGCAGTAGAATCTAATGAAGATCTTTTAGAAAAATATTTGAATGGAATCAAGTTATCTGAAAGTGAAATTAAGTCTGCATTGCGAAAACGTGCTTTAAATAGTGAAATTATACTTATTACCTTGCGGATCAGCTTTAAAAATAAAGGAGTTCAAGCATTATTAGATGCAATAATTGAATATTTACCTGCTCCTAATGATGTTCAAGATATTAAAGGATTTTAAATGATAATGAACATACCTCAGCTATTAGAAATTCAAATGATAAGGCTCCTTTTTCTGCTTTAGCTTTTAAAATTGCAAACGATCCATTTGTAGGCAATTTAACTTTTTTTCGTGTATATTCAGGAGTAGTCAAATCTGGAGATACTGTATTAATTCTGTGAAGTCTCAGCGAGAGAGATTTGGTAGAATTGTTCAAATGCATGCTAATAAAAGAGAGGAAATAAAAGAGTATATGCAGGTGATATAGCTGCTGCTATTGGTTTAAAAGATGTTACTACTGGAGATACTTTATGTTATTTAAATGAACCTATTATATTAGAGCGTATGGAGTTTCCTGAACCAGTAATATCTATTTCTGTAGAGCCGAAACTAACAGATCAGGAAAAAATGGGTTTAGCATTAGGACGATTAGCAAAAGAAGACCCTTCATTTCGAGTGCGAACTGATCAAGAGTCAATCAACAATAATTTCTGGAATGGGTGAATTACATTTAGAAATTATCATTGATCGTATGAAACGAGAGTTTAGTGTCGATGCTAACATTGGAAAACCTCAAGTAGCGTACCGTGAAACTATTCTTGATAAAGTTGAAGATGTTGAAGGAAAACATATTAACAATCAGGTGGAAGAGGTCAATATGGTCATGTGGTTATAGAATTATTTCCATTAGATCCAGGAGGAAAAGGTTATTTATTTATTAATGATATAAAAGGGGGAGTTATACCTGGAATATATTTCAGCAGTTGATAAAGGAATCCAAGAACAATTAAAATGTGGACCTTTATCTGGTTATCCTGTAGTAGATTTGGAGTACGTCTTTACTTTGGTTCTTATCAGGATGTTGATTCGTCTGAAACTAGCTTTTAAGTTAGCTGCTTCTACGGCATTTAAAACTGGTTTTAAAAGAGCGACCGGTTTTATTAGAACCAATTATGAAAGTTGAAGTAGAAACTCCGGATGACTATATGGGAGATGTTATAGGTGTTTAAATCGTCGAGAGGTATTAGTGAATATGAAAGATTTATCTATTAGTAAAATTATTAATGCATGTGTCCCCTTATCTGAAATGTTTGGTTATGCTACTGATTTACGTTCTCAAACTCAAGGACGAGCTTCTTATTCTATGGAATTCTTGAAATATGTAGAAGCTCCATCTAATATTTCTAAAGAAATTATCGAAAGAAGAGAAAGTAGAAGTTTTCTTCTGTAATGTATACAATATTTTTGTTTATAATGATAGATATTTATATAAGGAAAAAGAATGTCTAAAGAAAAATTTCAACAACGTTTAAAAACCTCATATAAACGTAGGTACAATTGGTCATGTAGATCATGGAAAACTACTTTAACTGCAGCTATTACAACAGTTTTTATCTAAAAAATTTGGTGGTTCTGCACGCGCTTTTGATCAGAAGATAATGCAACCAGAAGAAAAAGCAAGGGGTATTACAATTAATACTTCTCATGTAGAATATGATACTGAATTTAGAATTATGCTCACGTAGATTGTCCAGGTCATGCTGATTATATAAAAAATATGATTACTGGTGCAGCTCAATGGATGGAGCAATTTTAGTTTAGCGGCCACTGATGGGCCAATGCCTCAACTCGTGAACATATTTTGCTTGGAAGACAAGTGGGTGTTCCGTATATTATTGTATTTCTTAATAAGTGTGATATGGTAGATGATGAAGAACTACTAAACTCGTAGAAATGGAAGTTCGTGATTTTTACACAATATGATTTTCCTGGAGATGATACTCCTATTATTCGTGGTTCAGCTCTTAAAGCACTAGAAGGTGATCCTGAATGGGAGTCAAAATCATTGATTTATCTAAATTTTTAGATAGTTATATTCCTGAACCAAAACGAGCAGTAGATCAACCCTTTTTATACCAATAGAAGATGTTTTTTCTATATCAGGAAGAGGTACAGTAGTAACCGGACGAGTAGAAAAGGTGTAATTAAAGTAGGTGAAGAAGTTGAAATTGTAGGAATAAAAAAAACAACTAAAACTACTTGTACAGGCGTAGAAATGTTTAGAAAGTTATTAGATGAAGGTCGTGCTGGAGAGAACGTAGGTGTTTTGCTTCGTGGTACAAAGCGTGATGAAATTGAAAGAGGTCAAGTTTTAGCCAAACCAGGTAGTATTCATCCACATACAACATTTGAGTCTGAAGTTTATGTTCTATCCAAAGAAGAAGGTGGGCGTCATACTCCATTTTTTAAAGGATTCAGTTTTATTTTAGAACTACTGATGTAACAGGTTCTATTGAATTGCCAGAAGGTGTTGAAATGGTTATGCCAGGAGATAATATAAAAATGACTGTTACTTTAATTAATCCTATTGCAATGGCTGATGGATTGCGATTTGCTATACGTGAAGGTGGTCGTACTGTTGGAGCGGGTGTTGTTTCTAAAGTTTTACTTTAATAATTTTATGTTTAAAATATTTTTATACTGACATCTAGTGAATTTATTAAGAAAAGAGTATAAAATGCTCTTTTCTTGATTATATCTTATATCTTAATATAAATAAGTTATTATTATCTTTTGCTAGAATCATGTATTAAAAATTAATTTTTAATATTGCAAAAAATTGTATACATCAATATTTTATATGTATTAACTTATTTTAAAAATACTCCTGATATAGGGGTTATATGGTAACAATTAATTATATCTACTTTTAATAATCTAAATTTATTCAGAGCAGATTAAATTTTCAATGTGTAAATAATTGGAGTTCTGGTCTAATGCAGAACCAAAGAATTCGTATTCGTTTAAAAGCTTTCGATCATAGACTAATTGATCAATCAACTACAGAGATTGTTGAACAGCAAAAAGAACGGTGCACAAGTACGTGGACCCATTCCTCTTCCAACTCGTAAAGAACGTTTTACTATTTTAGTTTCTCCACATGTAAATAAGGACGCACGTGATCAATATGAAATTCGTACACATAAGCGTTTGATTGATATAGTAGAACCTACTGAAAAAACTGTCGATGCACTTATGCGATTAGATCTTGCTGCTGGTGTAGACGTGCAAATTAGTTTAGGTTAATCAAATAATAGATATGATTAAGGTATTGAATAAATGATTGGTTTAGTTGGTAAAAAAATTGGAATGACTCGTATTTTTACTAAAGAAGGAGCTTCAATTCCCGTTACAGTAATTGAATTAAAAGAAAACCGAATTACACAAGTAAAAAATATAAGTAATGATCTCTATGTGCTATTCAAGTTACAACCGGTATAAAAAAAGCAAATAGATTAACAAAACCAAAAGCAGGACATTTTTAAAATCTGGCGTAATTCTGGTCGTGGTTTATGGGATTTAGATTGATCAAAATGAAACTTTTAAAGTTGGACAAAGTATTACAATTCATATTTTTAATATATAAAAAAGTTGATGTTACAGGTATTTCTAAAGGAAAGGTTTTTGCGGTACAGTAAAACGTTGGAATTTCATACTCAGGATGCAACACATGGAAACTCTTTATCTCATAGAGTACCCGGTTCGATTGGTCAGAATCAAACTCCCGGTCGAGTGTTTAAAGGTAAAAAAATGCAGGACAATTAGGAAATAATCGTGTTACTGTACAAAGTTTAAATATAGTACATATTGATGAACAGAAAAATCTTCTTTAGTAAAAGGCGCTGTTCCCGGTGCTACCGGTAGTGATCTTATCGTTAAAAACCAGCTATTAAGGTTGAGCAGTGAGGAGTAAAGCATGGAATTAGTAGTTAAAGACGTACAAAGTGCTCTTAGGGTTTCTGAAATCATTTTTGCTCGTGATTTTAATGAGGCTCTAATTCATCAAGTCGTTATTGCTTATTCAGCATCTACCCGTCAAGGTACGAGAGCACAAAAAAATCGCGCTGAAGTTTCTGGATCAGGTAGAAACCGTGGCGCCAAAAAGGTACAGGTCGTGCACGAGCAGGATCATTAGAAGTCCAATTTGGCGATCTGGTGGTGTTACGTTTGCTGCAAAACCGCAAAGAACATAGTCAAAAAGTTAATAAAAAGATGTATCGTGGTGCATTAAAAAGTATTTTATCTGAATTAATTCGTCAAAAAAGATTAACAGTTTTTGAAAAATTTTTCATTAGATTCACCTAAAACAAAACTTTAGTTCAAAAATTGCAAGATATAGATTTGAAAAATGCTCTTATTATTACGAATAAAATAGATAACAATTTGTTTCTTGCTTCTAGAAATTTATATTCAGTTGATGTGAAAGATGTTCATTCTATAGATCCTGTTAGTTTGATTGCTTTGAGCATGTTATTATTACTGTTGAAGCAGTGAAAAAAATAGAGGAAATACTTTCATGATTTCTGAAGAACGTTTGTTAAAAATACTAGTTTCTCCACATGTATCTGAAAAATCATCTGTATCTATAGAAAAATTTAATACTGTTGTTTTAAAGGTTTTGAATAATGCCACTAAATATGAAATAAATATGCAGTAAAAAAAATATTTAATGTCGAAGTTGAAAGTATAAAGACATTGAAAGTGAAAGGAAAAAAAAAGCGTCAATCTAATCGCATTATTCAAAAAGTAACTGGAAGAAAGCTTATATTAAAGTTAAAAAAGGGTATAATTTAGATTTCATAGGTAATACAGAGTAGTCGGAGGACAAAACAATGGCAATTGTTAAATGCAAACCGACATCTCCGGGTCGTCGCCACGTTATTAAAGTTGTTAATACACAGTTGTATAAAGGAAAACCATATTCTTTATTATTAAGAAAAAAAAGTAAAAGCGGAGGACGTAACAATAATGGTAGGATTACAACTCGTCATATTGGTGGCGGACATAAAAGAGCATATCGTATTATAGATTTTAAAAGAAATAAAGATGGTATAGAAGCTACTGTAGAAAGATTCGAATACGATCCTAATCGTTCTTCTAATATTGCTTTAATATTATATAAAGATGGTCAACGAAATTATATTTTAGCTCCAAAAGATTTAAAGATAGGAGATACTATAATTTCTGGTTCAAATTCTCCTATAAAAGTAGGAAATTCTTTACCACTAAAAAATATTCCAGTAGGCACATTTATTCATAATGTAGAAATGAAGCCTGGGAAAGGTGGTCAAATAGCTCGTTCTGCGGGAAGTTATGTGCAACTAGTAGCATTTGATAAAGAATATGCAACTTTAAGATTACGTTCTGGTGAAATGCGAAAAACTCAATCTGATTGTAAAGCTACTATTGGAGAAGTAGGTAATTCTGAACATATGTTAAAAGTTTTAGGTAAAGCAGGAGCTTCTCGTTGGATAGGTATACGTCCAACTGTTCGTGGTACAGCCATGAATCCTGTTGATCATCCTCATGGTGGTGGTGAAGGAAGAAATTTTGGTAAGCACCCAGTTACTCCATGGGGAATACAAACAAAAGGTAAAAAAACTCGTAAAAATAAACGTACTGAAAAGTTTATTTTACGTCATCGTAGAAAATAATTATTGTAAGGATCATTTTATGCCACGTTCTCTTAAGAAGGTCCTTTTATTGATGTTAGTTTGTTAAAAAAAGTAGAAAAATCAGTAAAAACAAATGATAAAAAGCCTATTAAAACGTGGTCAAGACGTTCAACAATTTTTCCAAATATGGTAGGTTTGACAATATCTATTCATAATGGTCGTAATCATATACCTGTTTTTATTACTGAAGAAATGGTAGGACATAAATTAGGTGAATTTTCTTTAACTCGTACTTATAGAGGACATACTGCTGATAAAAAAGTAAAAAAACGTTAATTAAAAAAGAAAGATAAAAGAGGAGTAAATGGAAACTTTAGCTCAACATCGTCAAGCACGTTCTTCGGCTCAAAAAGTTCGTTTAATTGCAGATTTAGTTCGGGGAAAAAAAGTTCCACAAGCATTAAATATCTTGACGTATACTAATAAAAAAGCTGCTATTTTAGTTAAAAAAGTACTTGAATCAGCTGTAGCCAATGCAGAACACAATGATGGCGCTGATATAGATAAATTAAGAATAAAAAAAATATTTGTTAATGAAGGTTCAACAATGAAAAGAATGATGCCACGTGCTAAAGGACGTGCAGATCGTATTTTAAAACGTACGAGTCATATTACTGTGATTGTGTCTGATCGTTAAAACATTGAGGAGAGTCAGTGATGGGTCAGAAAGTACATCCTAATGGTATGCGATTGGGTATAATAAAAAAATGGAATTCTGTTTGGTTTGCTAATACTAAAGATTTTGCTGATCATCTAGATAGTGATTATAAAGTCCGTCAATTTTTAATGAAAAAATTAGACAAAGCATCAATTTCACGAATTATTATTGAAAGACCAGCTAAAAGTATTCGAGTAACGATTTATACTGCTAGACCTGGTATTGTCATCGGTAAAAAAGGTGAAGATGTAGAAAAATTAAGAGTCGCTATTGCCAAAATTACTGGGGTCCCAGTTCAAATTAACATTTCTGAAATACGCAAACCTGAATTAGATGCGAAACTTGTTTCTGATAGCATTACATCTCAGTTAGAACGAAGAGTTATGTTTCGACGAGCTATGAAAAGATCTGTTCAAAATGCAATGAGACAAGGTGCTAAAGGTATTAAAGTGGAAGTTAGCGGACGTTTAGGAGGAGCAGAAATAGCTCGTAGAGAATGGTATAGAGAAGGAAGAGTTCCTTTACATACTTTACGTGCAAATATTGATTATAGTATTTCAGAAGCTCATACCACATATGGTGTAATAGGTGTTAAAGTTTGGATTTTTAAGGGTGAAATATTAGGTGGTATGGAAACTATTGAAAAATTAGAAAAACCTTCTGTTCAAACAAAAAGCAATATCGTAAAAATAGAAAGTAAGAAAGAGAGAGAAGCTGATAATGTTACAACCAAAACGTACTAAATTTCGAAAAATGCACAAAGGTCGAAATCGTGGTTTAGCTTCTGGTACTGATATTAATTTTGGTTCTTTTGGTTTACAAGCCATTGATAGAGGACGTTTAACTGCACGTCAAATTGAATCTGCACGAAGAGCTATAACTCGCTGTATTAAAAGACAAGGAAAAATGTGGATACGTATATTTCCTGATAAACCTATAACTCAAAAACCATTAGAAGTAAGAATGGGTAAGGGTAAAGGAAATGTTGAATATTGGGTCGCTTTAGTACAACCAGGTAAAATTCTTTATGAATTAGATGGTGTTACTGAAGAAGAATCTCGTGAAGCATTTAAACTAGCAGCAGCAAAGTTGCCAATTAAAACTACTTTTGTAACTAAGATGGTGATGTAATGAAAGCAATAGTAGAATTTAAAAAAAAAGATAAAAAAAATCTTTACGAAGAACTTTTGCAATTATTACGAGAACAATTTAATCTTCGCATGCAATCTGTTTCTGGAAAGTTAAAACAGCCTCATTTGCTACGAAAAGTTCGGCGAAATATTGCACAAGTAAAGACTTTATTACATCAAAAGGAGAAGATAAAATAATGGAAAAAATTAGAACTTTGCAAGGTCGTGTAATAAGTAATAAGATGCAAAAATCTGCTGTTGTGGCAATTGAACGTTTTGTAAAACATATTATTTATGGCAAATTTATTAAACGTACTACAAAACTTCATATTCATGATGAAAAAAATGAATGTACTATAGGTGATTTAATAGAAATTCGAGAATCTCGTCCAATTTCTAAAACAAAATCTTGGGTTTTAGTACGTGTGATTGAAAAAACAGTTTTTTAAATAATAAAAACATGAACAAACTCAGGTCTGCTCATGTTTTCGATCAAAAAAATTTAAGCAGTATTATCATAAGATTATTTTTAATTAGTAATTTTTTATTTTAATTAAAATAATTGAGGTTTAAAAAAAATGATTCAAGAACAGACTATTCTTCATGTAGCTGATAACTCTGGTGCACGATCTGCTATGTGTATTAAAGTTTTGGGCGGTTCGCATCGTCGTTACGCAAGTATTGGTGATGTGATTAAAATTACAATTAAGGAAGCAATACCTCGAGGAAAAGTAAAAAAAGGAGAAGTTCTTAAAGCAGTAGTAGTAAGAACTAAAAAAGGAGTTAGACGATCTGATGGTTCTATTATTCGCTTTGATACGAATGCTTGTGTTGTATTAAACAATAACGAACAACCTATTGGAACTCGTATTTTTGGTCCTGTTACTCGTGAATTAAGAACAGAAAAATTTATGAAAATTATTTCACTAGCTCCTGAAGTTCTTTAATAATAAAATTTTTAAGGAATAAAAATGGCATCAAAGTTACGCCGAAATGATACAGTTATTATATTAACTGGAAAAGATAAAGGAAAAACAGGTATAATTAAAAATTTTTTATCTTTAAACAAAGTAATTATTAATGGTTTGAATTTGATAAAAAAACATCAAAAACCAGTTCCTTCTCAAAACAAAAGTGGTGGTATTATAGAAAAAGAAGCACCTATCCATATATCAAATATTGCTATTTTAAATCCTGAATCTAATAAATCAGATCGTATTGGTTTTAGATTTGAAGGAGGAAAAAAAGTTCGATTTTTTAAATCTAATAGAAAAACGATTCAATAGTTTGGAGTAATATGATGGCAACATTGTATGATTATTATAAGTCGAAAGTCATCAAACAGTTTATGCTTGAATTAAATTATAGTTCTGTTATGCAAGTACCTAAAATTGATAAAATTACTTTAAACATGGGTGTGGGTGCAGCAGCTTCTGATAAAAAAATTTTAGATAATGCTATTTTAGATTTAACAGCAATATCTGGACAAAACCAATTATTACTAAAGCTCGAAAATCTGTAGCTGGTTTTAAAATTCGTCAGGGTTATCCTATTGGATGTAAAGTCACGTTACGTGGTCAGAAAAAATGGGATTTTTTTGAGCGTTTAATTATCATCGCGGTGCCGCGCATTCGTGATTTTCGTGGTTTATCAAGTAATTCTTTTGATGGTCATGGAAATTATAGTTTAGGAATTCGAGAACAAATTATTTTCCCTGAAATTGATTATGATAAATTGATCGCGTTCGCGGATTAGATGTGACAATAACTACTACTGCTAAATCTGATAATGAAGCTCGTTTATTATTATCTGCTTTTAATTTTCCTTTTCGCAAGTAAAAAAAGGTTATTCAATGGCTAAAGAATCAATGAAAGCACGTGAAATTAAACGTGTAAAATTAGCTAATAAATTTTACACACAACGTAGTGAATTAAAAAATATTATTTCCAGCATGAATTTTTCAGAAGAAGAACGCTGGAATGCAGTTCTTAAATTACAATCTTTTCCACGTGATTCCAGTCCATCACGTCAAAGAAATAGATGTCGTCAAACAGGTCGTCCACATGCTTTTTTACGTAAATTTGGATTAAGTCGTATTAAGGTTAGAGAGGCAGCCATGAAAGGTGAAATCCCTGGTTTAAAAAAAGCAAGTTGGTAAAATAAATTTTTCAGGTTTTGGAGTTTAAAAATGAGCATGCAAGACCCAGTAGCAGATATGTTAACTCGTATTCGAAACGGTCAATCAGCTAATAAATATTCTGTTAAGATGCCTTCATCTAGATTAAAAAAATCAATTGTCGAACTATTAAAACAAGAAGGTTATATTAAAGATTATAAAATCACAGGTAATATTAAATTAGAATTAGAAGTTATTTTGAAATATTTTCAGGGAAAATCAGTAGTAGAAATGATTCAACGTATCAGTCGTCCTAGTTTACGAATATATAAAAATAAGAATAATTTACCTAAAGTTATGTCTGGTCTAGGTATAGCAGTGATTTCTACTTCTCAAGGTGTTATGACGGATCGTATGGCTCGTCAAGCTGGTCTTGGCGGTGAAGTTATTTGTTATGTAGCTTAATTAATAAATGGAGGAAGAATGTCTCGTGTTGCTAAATGTCCAATTGTTATTCCTTCTGATATTAACATTCAATTAGATTTGCAAAATATATCAATTAAAGGAAAATATGGTCATCTTTCACGTACTATTCATCGATCAGTGAAAATTGAATATCTAGATAATAAAATAATTTTTTCGCCACGTTTGGGTTTTTCTGATGGTTGGGCGCAAGCAGGAACTTCAAGAGCTCTTGTAAATTCTATGATTATAGGTGTTTCTAGAAAATTTAGCAAAAAATTACAATTTTCTGGAGTTGGTTATCGTGTATCAATAATAAAAGGTGATGTTATCAACATGTCACTGGGTTATTCTCATATGATTACATATCGTCTGCCTAAAGGTATTAACGCAGAAAATCCATCTCCAACAGAAATTATTATTCAAGGAATAGACAAACAATTAGTTGGGCAAATTGCAGCTAATTTGCGTTCTTATCGTGTACCGGAACCTTATAAAGGAAAAGGTATACGATATTCAGATGAAATTGTACGTATGAAAGAGGCTAAGAAGAAATAAAATGAGTTTTTCCAATAAAAATAAAATAATTTCTCGTATGCGTCGATCTATCAAAACACGTCGTAAACTTAAAAAACTAGGTGCTATTCGACTAATTGTACATCGTACTCCACGTCATATGTATGCTCAAATAGTTTCTTCTACAGAATCAAAAGTATTGGCATATGCTTCAACTCTAGAAAAAAAAATAAATTGCACTTTGAAATATACAGGAAACAAAGAAGCTGCAGCACAAATAGGTAAAATTATTGCAGAACGAGCTTTATCAAAAGGAATAGAAAATGTTTCTTTTGATCGATCTGGTTTTAAATATCATGGTCGTGTACAAGTTTTAGCTGAATCTGCACGTGAAGTTGGACTAAAGTTTTAAGGTGAAAATTATAGAATGGCTAATATTGAAAAAAAGAACAACAGTGATTTACAAGAAAAATTAATTACAGTAAATCGTGTTTCAAAAACAGTTAAAGGTGGTCGTATATTTTCTTTTACAGCATTAACTGTAGTAGGAAATGGAGATGGACGAGTTGGTTTTGGTTATGGAAAAGCACGTGAAGTTCCTGCTGCTATTCAAAAAGCTATGGAAAAAGCTAGACGTAATATGATTACTATACCGTTAGTTAATAAAACTTTACAACATTCATTAAAAGGTTCTCATACTGGATCAAATGTTTTTATGAAACCAGCTTCTGATGGAACAGGAATTATTGCGGGTGGAGCTATGCGTGCAGTTTTAGAAGTGGCAGGTATACATAATGTGCTAGCTAAAACTTATGGTTCCACGAATCCTATCAATGTAGTTCGGGCTACTATGAATGGGCTAATTAATATGAAATCCCCAGAAATGATAGCTGCTAAAAGAAATAAACGTATTGAAGATATATTAGGATAAATTTGATTTAATGAAAAACATAAAAATCACTCAAATAAAAAGTGCTATAGGAAGATTACCTAAGCACAAAAAAACACTAATTGGACTTGGACTGCGTTATATAGGACACACTGTCATACGTGAAGATACAGCATCTATTCAAGGTATGATTAAAAAAATTTCATATATTTTAAAAATACAAGAGGAGTAAAAGTATGTATTTAAACACTCTTTCTCCAGCAAATGGAGCACGTCAGAATCGAAAAAGATTAGGTCGCGGTATTGGTTCAGGTTTTGGGAAAACTGCAGGTCGCGGTCATAAAGGGCAAAAATCTAGATCAGGAAGCAGCATTCGTCGTGGTTTTGAAGGAGGACAAATGCCTTTATATAGAAGACTTCCTAAATTTGGTTTTAATTCTAGAAAAAAAAATATTACAACAGAAGTTCGTTTATCAGATTTATCAAATTTATCTACAAATATTATTGATCTTAAAATATTAAAAAAAGAAAATATTGTTAAAAAAAATATTAAACATGCCAAGATAATTTTTACAGGAAAATTAAATGTTCCTTTAATAATTCGAGGTTTACTTGTTACTAAAGGTGCTCGTTCTGAAATTGAAAATTCTGGTGGTAAAATTGAAGGATAAGCGGTAAATAATGGTTAAAAAATTAGGATTAAATTTCAAAAATACTAAAAAAAATGTCAGTGAGCTAAAACAGAGAATTATTTTTCTAATAGTAGCTATTATTATTTTTCGTATTGGTTCGTTTATTCCAATTCCTGGAATTGATACTACGATTTTATCTAAAATATTAAACGAACAAAAAGGTACTATTGTTGAGATGTTTAATATGTTTTCTGGTGGTGCTTTGAGTCGTGCTTCTATTTTTGCTTTAGGCATTATGCCCTATATATCTGCTTCTATTATCGTGCAATTATTAACACTAGTATATCCTGCTTTATCTGAAATGAAAAAAGAAGGAGAATCTGGACGTCATAAAATTAATCAGTATACTAGATATGCCACCTTAATATTAGCTCTTGTTCAGTCTATTGGAATTGCTACTACTCTTCCTAATATAGTAGGAATGCGTACAATTATAATAAATATTGATTTTTGTTTTTATTTAATTGCTATTATAAGTTTAGTAACTGGTACCATGTTTTTAATGTGGCTGGGAGAATTAATTACAGAACATGGTATTGGTAATGGTATTTCAATTATTATTTTTATAGGAATAATAGCTGGTCTACCCTCAGCGATTGGGAATACTATTGAAAAAACAAGACAGGGAGATTTGCATTTTTTATTGTTTTTGTTTATTTTATTGTTGATTTTTTTAGTTATTTTTCTTGTTGTTTTTATAGAAAGAGGACAAAGAAAAATTATTGTACATTATGCGCAACGTCAACAGGGTCGTCGTATATATGCAGCCCAAAGTACTCATTTGCCTTTAAAAATTAATATGTCTGGTGTTATACCTGCCATTTTTGCTTCTAGTGTTGTTCTGTTTCCTGCAACTGTCATATCTTGGTGCAAAGTAAGTAGTGAATGGTTAAAAACTATTTCATCTTATTTACAACCTAATCAACCTTTATATTTAATTTTATATATATCTGCAATAGTATTTTTTTGTTTTTTTTTATACAGGATTAGTTTTTAATCCTCGTGAAACAGCAGATAATTTAAAAAAATCAGGGGCTTTTATTTCTGGTATTAGACCCGGAGAACAAACAGCAAAATATATTGATAAAATTATGTTAAGACTAACACTAGTTGGTTCTTTATATATTACATTTATTTGTTTGATTCCAGAATTTATGCGAAGTGCTATGAATGTTCCTTTTTATTTTGGTGGCACTTCATTATTAATTGTTGTGGTAGTTATTATGGATTTTATTACTCAAATTCAAACATTGATAATGTCTAATCAATATGAATCTATGCTAAAAAAAGCTAATCTAGATTAGATGTTTTATATTAAAAAAATTCAAGGAAATACAATGAAGGTACAAGCTTCTGTAAAAATACTTTGTCGAAACTGCAAAATAATAAGAAGAAACAATGTTGTAAGAGTTATCTGTAGTAATGATCCAAAACACAAGCAACGTCAAGGTTAGTAATTTTTATAGATTAAAATATTTTTAAACATTAATCATCATCTTTAACGTATAGATTTATTTAAAATACATTTATAAGGTTTTATAATATGGCACGTATTGCAGGTATTAATATTCCTGAACATAAGCATACTTTAATTGCATTAACTGCAATATATGGAATTGGTAAAAAACGGTCTAAATTGATTTGTTCTATTACAAATATTCCTGAACATTCTAAAATTATAGATTTAAGTGAAGAACAGATTGATCTTTTAAGAACACATGTAGCAAAATATGTTATTGAAGGTGATTTAAGAAGAGAGAGAACTTTAAATATTAAGCGTTTAATTGATCTAAGCTGTTATCGTGGTTTACGTCATCGTAGGAGTTTGCCAGTACATGGACAAAGAACTAAAACTAATGCTAGAACTTGTAAAGGTCCTCGAAAACCAATAAAAAAATAATTTAGGTAAGATTAATTATGGTAAAGAATTCAACATCTATTCGTACTCGTAAACGTGTTAAAAAACAAATTTTAGATGGTATAGCTCATATTCATGCATCTTTTAATAATACCATCGTAACTATCACTGATAGACAAGGCAATGCTTTAGGTTGGGCAACTTCTGGCGGTTCTGGTTTTAGAGGTTCTCGAAAATCTACTCCTTTCGCAGCACAAGTTGCTGCTGAACGTTGTGCAGAAATAGTAAAAGATTATGGAATAAAAAATTTAGAGGTCATGGTCAAAGGTCCAGGTCCTGGTAGAGAATCTACGATTCGAGCTTTAAATGCAGCTGGATTCCGTATTACAAATATTACTGATGTGACACCAATTCCTCATAATGGTTGCCGTCCTCCTAAAAAACGTCGTGTCTGATTTTTAGGAATTCTTGGAGAATAAAATGGCAAAATATTTAGGCCCGAAATTAAAATTAAGTCGACGTGAAGGTACTGATTTATTTCTTAAATCAGGACTTCGTCCAATAGAATCAAAATGTAAATTAGAACAGCCTCCGGGACAACATGGTATTCGAAAACCTAGATTGTCTGATTATGCTGTTCAATTACGTGAAAAACAAAAGGTCCGTCGTTTATACGGTGTTTTAGAACGGCAATTTAAAATATATTACAAAAAAGCTGCTCGCTTAAAAGGCAATACCGGAGCAAATTTATTGCAGTTATTAGAATCTAGATTAGATAATGTAGTTTATCGTATGGGTTTTGGTTGTACTCGTGCCGAATCTAGACAATTAATTAATCATAAATCTATTATAGTTAATAATAAAATCGTGAATATTGCCTCATATCAAGTTTCTCCTAATGACCAAATTTCTATTAGGGATAAATCTAAAAATCAATCTCGAATTAAAGCGGCTTTAGAACTCGTTGAACAAAGAGAAAAACCAATCTGGTTGGAAGTTGATCAAACTAAAATGGAAGGTATTTTTAAAAGATTTCCTGAACGTTCTGATTTATCTGCAGAAATTAATGAATACTTAATTGTTGAACTTTATTCTAAATAGTAAAGTTGACTATTAAAGAGAGGATAATATGCAGAATTCTATCATGGATTTTTTAAAACCACGTTTAGTTGATATTGAACAAATTAGTACAACTCATACTAAAGTTACTTTAGAGCCATTAGAAAGAGGATTTGGTCATACACTTGGAAATGCACTTCGTAGAATTCTCCTTTCTTCTATGCCAGGATGTGCAGTAACTGAAGTTGAAATTGATGGGGTACTTCATGAATATAGTACTAAAGAGGGTGTGCAAGAAGATATTTTAGAAATATTATTAAATTTAAAAGGATTGGCTGTAAAAGTTTATGGAAAAGATGAAGTTTTTCTTACATTAAATAAATCTGGAATTGGTTCTGTCACTGCTGCAGACATTATACATGATGGTGAGGTCGAGATCATTAAACCAGAACACGTCATTTGTAATTTAACTTATGAAAATGCTTCAATTAAAATGAGGATAAGAGTACAACGTGGAAGAGGTTATATTCCCGCATCTTCAAGAGTTCATTTAGAAGAAGAATCAAGACCAATAGGTTGTTTGTTAGTAGATGCTTGTTATAGTCCAATAGATCGTATTTCTTATAATGTAGAAGCAGCACGTGTAGAACAAAGAACTGATTTAGATAAATTAGTTATTGAAATGGAAACAAATGGAACTATTGACCCAGAAGAAGCTATTCGACGGGCCGCTACTATTTTAGCAGAACAATTAGAAGCTTTTGTTGATTTAAGAGACGTTCGTGAACCTGAAGTTAAAGAAGAAAAACCTGCATTTGAACCTATTTTATTGCGACCAGTAGATGATTTAGAATTAACAGTTCGTTCTGCTAATTGTCTCAAAGCAGAAGCTATACACTATATTGGTGATTTAGTACAAAGAACTGAAGTAGAACTTTTAAAAACTCCTAATTTAGGAAAAAAATCTTTAACTGAAATTAAGGATATATTAGCTTCTAGAAATTTATCTCTTGGCATGAAATTAGAAAATTGGCCGCCATCAAGTATTTTAGATGAATAATTTATATTTTATTTTATATTAAAATCTTAATAGAAGGAATAAATTTATGCGTCATCGGAAAAGTGGTCGTCAATTAAATCGTAATAGTGCTCATTTTGATTCTATGTTTAAAAATATGACATGTTCATTATTAACACATGAAATTATAAAAACGACTTTGGCTAAAGCAAAAGAACTACGTCGTATTGTCGAGCCTATTATTACTTTATCTAAAATAGATACTGTCTCTCATAGACGATTAGTATTTTCTCGTATTCGTGATAATGCGATAGTCGCAAAACTTTTTAAAAATTTAGGTCCTTGTTTTTTTAGTAGATTAGGCGGTTATACTCGTATTTTAAAATGTGGATTTCGATCTGGAGATAAAGCTCCAATGGCCTATATTGAATTAGTTGATCGTGTTAAAAAAAGTAAAAAAGAAGAAATTGTAGAACAATAAATTTTATATTTCTTATAAAAATCTATTAAATATAATTTTAAAGCAAACGGAAATACACCGTTTGCTTGTTTTTTTTGATTTAAATAATTTCGAGAATATATATGAAAAAAAGTTATTAAATACTTCTTTTTATATAATAGTACCGATTTTAAATAAATTTCTTTTAGAAATAATCATGTTTTTAACATCCATAATTTTTTTTCCAGGTAATTGTAATTTTTCGATATTTAATATTTTATGAGATGTATTAATTTGAATTCCATATTTGTTAGCACAGATAATTTCTCCCACAGAAAAATTTGATTGTATTATAGGAATTACAGTTGATTGCCATACCTTTATAGTTGTATTGTGTAATAAAAATAACATACAGGCCATGGATTAAAAGCTCGTATTAAACGTTCTAATTTTTCAGCTTGTAAGTTCCAGTTTAATAAACCATCTTTTTTATATATTTTTTTTGATAAAATAGCATTTTTTTCATTTTGTTTTTTTGTAATAATTGTATTTAAGATAATTTTTTCTAAGACTTCTAATAATGCTTTAATTCCAATTTCGATTAATTTCAAAGATAAACTTTTAGTGGTATCTTTAGATGATATATTGCATATTTTTGAATGTATTATGGTACCAGAATCAATTTTCTCGTTTATATTAATAATGCTTATACCTGTTTTTTTATCACCATGTAAAATTGATGATTGAATCGGAGTTGCTCCTCGCCATCTAGGTAATAGTGAAGCATGAACATTAATACACCCTTTAGGAAACATAGTAAAAATCTTTTTTGGTATAATTTTTCCATAAGATACAACTATCATAATATCTGCATTAAGTTCTAATAGTTTATTTTGAAAATTTTTATCATTTAAATTTAAAGGCTGAAAAATAGGAATTTTGTTATTTATAGATAGTTTTTTTACAGGGGAAAAAGTAATTTTTTGTCCTCTTCCAGAAGAACGATCTGGTTGAGTAATTACTGAAATTACGCTATGTGCAGAATTAATTAGCGCCTTTAAATGTTCGGCAGAAAAATATTCTGTACCAGCAAAAATAATTTTTAATTTTTTCAAATGTATTTTATTCCTCAATTAAAAATTTTTTTATTATCTTTTTTTTTAATTTTTTTGAATTTTTTTTGAATTCTTTCTCTTTTAAATTTTGATAGATAATCAATAAATAGTTTACCTTTCAGATGATCTATTTCGTGTTGTATGCAAATAGAAACTATCGATTTTGCTTCTATCTCTATTTTTTCTCCATAAAGATTAATTGCTTGAACTTTTATATAATTATATCTTGGTACAGAAGCTCGATATTCTGGAATTGATAAACACCCTTCTTCAATACTGATATTGCCTTCTTTTTTAATAATTTCAGGATTAATAAGTACTAAATTATTTTTTTCTTCTTCCATTGTATTAATAACTATAATTTGCAATTGAATGTTTACTTGAGTTGCTGCTAAACCAATTCCTTCTTCTTGATACATTGTATTTATCATATTTCTTGCAATTTCTTGTATTTTTTGATCAATTTTGTTTACTGGTTTAGCAATAAGTCTTAAACGTATATCAGGATAATAGAGTATTTTTAACAAAGACATATATATTTTAGTTATAAAATAGTTGAATTTTATATATTAGTATAGACTTTTTTATTATAATTAAAAGTTTGCTATTGTTGTTTTTTATATTTTTTAGTAACAACTTATTTACATAATATTATAATATTTTTCATATTATATATTGACAATACTCATGATAAACTTATATGTAGAATGTATTACTAAATATTTAAATTTTTTAATATGTGATTGAGGACGTAATGTTTGATATATTAATATATTTGTTTGAAAATTATGTTCATAGTGAATCAAGAATTTCTATTGATTACGATAGTTTAACTAATGATTTGTCTGATATAGGTTTTCAAAAACGAGATATTTATAATGCTTTACGTTGGTTAAAAAATCTTTCTTGTTATAAGAAGAATATTATTTCATCTATTAATTTGTTATCTAATCAGATTTCTACTCGAATTTATACTCAAGAAGAATCTTTTAAATTAAATGTTGATTGTCGTGGTTTTATAATTTTTTTAGAACAGTTAGAAATATTAACATTAGATACACGAGAAATGATTATTGAAAGAATTATGGAATTAGATATTAATGAAATAAATCTTGAAGATTTAAAATGGATTGTATTAATTGTATTATTTAATGTTCCTGGATGTGAAACAGTATATCGTAAACTTGAAAATTTGTTATTTAATTTCAAAGAAGACGTTATTCATTAAATAATATTATTTTAAATTAAAGAAAAAATAATAATTTTCATTACGAGAAAATGTTAATGGATAAACATTCCTTTTCAAGTTCACTACTTTATTGCATAAAAATGTTACATGAAGAAAATGTGATTGCGTATCCTACGGAATCAATGTTTGGTCTAGGATGCGATCCAACGAGTAAAAAAGCAGTAAAAAAATTGCTAAAGCTAAAAAAAAGAAGTGTAAAAAAAGGTTTTATACTAGTAGCTTCAGATTTTAATCAGATAAAAATGTATATTAATGAAAAAAATTTGTCTAATAAACAAAAAAAGAAAATATTTTTTCATTGGCCTGGACCATTTACTTTTTTACTTCCAGCTAATCGTGAAGTTCCTTATTGGTTGACTGGTAAATTTGATACTGTAGCTGTACGCTTAAGTGCTCATATGGAAATAATAAAATTATGTGATACTTTTGGGAAAGCTTTGATATCTACAAGTGCTAATATTTCAAATATGACTCCATGTTTGACCCCTGAAGAAGTTTTTAAACATTTTGGTAAAGATTTCCCTTTATTAAGTGGAAAGATAGGCAATGAAAAAAATCCTTCTAAGATCATTAACATTATCAATGGAAAGTTAATTCGCTATGTTTAAAAACCAAAGTTTTAATTATGCTGTATTTGGAAATCCTATTGATCATAGTAAATCTCCTAAAATTCATAGTTTATTTGCGAAAAAAAACAGGTATTGTTCATACTTATAAATCTGTTAATGTTCCATTAGATAAGTTTAATATTGTTTTGCAAAATTTTTTTAAACAAGGTGGTCAAGGTGCTAATATTACAGCACCATTTAAACAAGAAGCTTATTTATTTTGTGATAAATTAACTGAAAGAGCTAAAATTGCTGAATCTGTGAACACATTTAAAAAAATGGATGATCAATATATTTTAGGAGACAATACAGATGGAATTGGATTATTATCTGATTTGATTAGATTAAATTTTATAAAAAAGAAGTGTTCAATATTAATAATTGGTGCGGGTGGGGCTGTTAAAGGAGTTCTTTTTCCTCTTTTATCATTTGGATGTTCAATTTTTATTTTAAATAGAACTTTTTCAAATGCTAAAAAATTAGTTTCACAATTTCATAAATATGGGGACATCAACGTATTTGATAAAAATTTATTGAATATAAAATATTTTGATTTGATTATTAATGCAACATCAAAATTTATTGAAAAAAAAGATGATTTTGTTCCTTTATCTGTAGTTTCTTCAAAAACTTGTTTTTATGATATGAATTATCAAATAGATAATACAATTTTTATTAATTGGTGTATTAAAATAGGAGCTAATTTTTTTTCTAATGGCATAGGAATGTTAGTTTTTCAAGCCGCTCATTCTTTTTTTTTATGGTATAATGTTCTTCCAAAAACAGGTGATATTATTGATATTTTAAAAAAATAAAATTATCTTTACTAAAATATATCATATTACTTATAATTTTTTCTATTTTTTAATATTTTAACTAATAATAAAGAAAGTTCTTGACTCTTTTTTTTTGATCTGTTATTTATTATAATACTAAATAAAAAATTATTTTATATTATAAAAGTCCCCTTCGTCTAGAGGTCTAGGACATCGCCCTTTCACGGCGGCAACAGGGGTTCAAATCCCCTAGGGGACGATAAATAAAAATATTTTTAAAATATTATATACTAATTTAAATTATTGTGTTATTCTCAAAACAACTTTTAAATTAAAGTTAAATTTTCATAAAAAAGCTCTTTAAAAATTCGGAAAACAAGCACATAACTTATTTTTTAAAACACCTGTGGGTTGTAAGGTTAAGCAAATAAGCGTACATGGTGAATGCCTTGGCAGTCAGAGGCGAAGAAGGACGTGCTAATCTGCGAAAAGCGTCGGTAAGCTGATATGAAGCGCAATAACCGTCGATATCCGAATGGGGAAACCCGATGCAACTTTATGCATCATTATTAACTGAATTAAATAAGTTAATAAAGCAAACCAAGGGAACTGAAACATCTAAGTACCTTGAGGAAAAGAAATCAACCGAGATTCCCTAAGTAGTGGCGAGCGAAAAGGGAACAGCCCAGAACTATAAGCTTCATAAATTGTAGTAGAATGATTTGGAAAGTTCAGCGATACAAGGTGATAGCCCCGTATACGAAATAATTTATGTTGTGAGTTCGAAAAGTAGAGCGGGACACGAGAAATCCTGTTTGAATATGGGGGGACCATCCTCCAAGGCTAAATACTCCTGACTGACCGATAGTGAACTAGTACCGTAAGGGAAAGGCGAAAAGAACCCCGGCGAGGGGAGTGAAATAGAACCTGAAACCGTGTACGTACAAGCAGTGGAAGCATATTTTAAAATAATTTGTGACTGCGTACCTTTTGTATAATGGGTCAGCGACTTGTACTCTGTAGCAAGGTTAACCTAATAGGGGAGCCGAAGGGAAACCGAGTCCTAAATAGGCGTTAAGTTTCAGGGTACAGACCCGAAACCCGGTGATCTAGCCACGGGCAGGTTGAAGGTTGGGTAAAACCAACTGGAGGACCGAACCGACTGATGTTGAAAAATCAGCGGATGACCTATGGCTAGGGGTGAAAGGCCAATCAAACCGGGAGATAGCTGGTTCTCCCCGAAAGCTATTTAGGTAGCGCCTCGTGAACTCATCTACGGGGGTAGAGCACTGTTTCGGCTAGGGGGGCCATCCCGGCTTACCAAACCGATGCAAACTCCGAATACCGTAGAATGTTATCACGGGAGACACACAGCGGGTGCTAACGTTCGTTGTGGAAAGGGAAACAACCCAGACCGCCAGCTAAGGTCCCAAAGTCATAGTTAAGTGGGAAACGATGTGGGAAGGCATAAACAGCCAGGATGTTGGCTTAGAAGCAGCCATCATTTAAAGAAAGCGTAATAGCTCACTGGTCAAGTCGGCCTGCGCGGAAGATGTAACGGGGCTCAAACTATGCACCGAAGCTGCGGCAGTAAAAATATATTTTTTTACTGGGTAGGGGAGCGTTCTGTAAGCCAAAGAAGATATATTGTAAAATATATTGGAGGTATCAGAAGTGCGAATGCTGACATGAGTAACGATAAAGCAGGTGAAAAAACCTGCTCGCCGAAAAACCAAGGTTTCCTGTCCAACGTTAATCGGGGCAGGGTAAGCCGACCCCTAAGGCGAGGCTGAAAAGCGTAGTCGATGGACAACAGGTTAATATTCCTGTGCTTAATATTACTGCGAAGTGGGACGAGAAGGTTAAGTTATCCAGGTGACGGTTATCTGGTTTAAATGTGTAGGTATGATAATTAGGCAAATCCGGTTATCTTAATCTGAGGCATGATGACGAATCACTAAGGTGATGAAGTAACTAATACCACGCTTCCAAGAAAAGCCTCTAAGCATCAGGTAAAATTAAAATCGTACCCTAAACCGAACAGGTGGTTAAGTAGAGAATACTAAGCGCTTGAGAGAACCCAGGTGAAGGAACTAGGCAAATAGTGCCGTAACTTCGGGAGAAGGCACGCTAACATTAAGTGAAAAGATTTACTCTTGTAGCTAATTAGTCGAAGATACAGCTGGCTGCAACTGTTTTTAAAAACACAGCACTGTGCAAACACGAAAGTGGAAGTATACGGTGTGACGCCCTGCCCGGTGCCGGAAGGTTAATCGAAGGGGTCAAAGGAAACTTAAAGCTCTGGACTGAAGCCCCGGTAAACGGCGGCCGTAACTATAACGGTCCTAAGGTAGCGAAATTCCTTGTCGGGTAAGTTCCGACCTGCACGAATGGCGTAATGATGGCCGGTGTCTCCACCTGGGACTCAGTGAAATTGAATTTGCTGTGAAGATGCAGTATATCCGCGGCAAGACGGAAAGACCCGTGTGAACCTTTACTATAGCTTGACACTGAATTCTGAATTTTAATGTGTAGGATAGGGGAGGCTATGAAATCAAAAACGCTAGTTTTGATGGAGCCAAACTTGAATACCACCCTTTAAAATTCGGTATCTAACCTAGTGCCGTAATCCGGCACAGAGACAGTGTCTGGTGGGTAGTTTGACTGGGGCGGTCTCCTCCCAAAGAGTAACGGAGGAGTACGAAGATTGGCTAATCACGGTCGGACATCGTGAGGTTAGTGCAAGGCCAAAGCCAGTTTGACTGTGAGCGTGATAACGCGAGCAGGTGCGAAAGCAGGTCTTAGTGATCCGGTGGTTCTGAATGGAAGGGCCATCGCTCAACGGATAAAGGTACTCCGGGATAACAGGCTGATACCGCCCAAGAGTTCATATCGACGGCGGTGTTTGGCACCTCGATGTCGGCTCATCACATCCTGGGGCTGAAGCAGGTCCCAAGGGTATGGCTGTTCGCCATTTAAAGTGGTACGCGAGCTGGGTTTAGAACGTCGTGAGACAGTTCGGCCCTATCTGCCGTGGGCGTTGGAAGTTGGAAGATTGAGGGGGGCTGCTTCTAGTACGAGAGGACCGAAGTGGACGCATCACTGGTGTTCGGGTTGTCATGCCAATGCATTGCCCGGTAGCTAAATGCGGAAAAGATAAGCGCTGAACGCATATAAGCACGAAACTGCCCCAAGATGAATCTTCCCTGAAACAGAAATGTTTACTGAAGGGACGTTGAAGACTACGACGTTGATAGGCTAGATGTGTAAGCATAGTGATATGTTGAGCTACTAGTACTAATGACCCAGAGGCTTAACTTACAACACCGAGGTGTTTTTAAATAAATTAATAAAAAGCTTTTTTACTGAATTTAAAATTCTATTAAAGTATTTTAAAAAATAAAAATTTATTAAAATGCCTGGTCAAAATAGTGGTAGTGGTACCACCATGAATCCATTCCGAACTCAGAAGTGAAATGCTATAACGCAATGGTAGTCCGGGGTCTCCCCGTGTGAGGTAGGTCAATCCAGGCAAAAAAAAACCCGAATTTTTTTCGGGTTTTTTTATATTTAAAATAAATTACTTTTAAAAATAATTACTATTTTAGTGTATCAATAGTATAGTATTATTAAATATAAAAAATAATTTATTAAAATTTATACGAATATTTTTAAAAATAAATTACTTTCTAGCTAACAGTAGATTTAATGTTAATCTATTGAGAATTTAAAGTTTTTATATTATGATTTTTTTAATTTCAAAATCATCAATAATTATTAATTGATCTTTTTTCAATTCAGTATATTTTTCATGTAAGGTAATATAGATGTCCAAGATTAAAGGTAATGTTAGTGGTTTTTAATGAATCCAAAGGTTTGGTTTTTATTACTCCAGAAGATGGAGTAGTAAAGATGTTTTTGTTATTTTTCAGCTATACAAAGTAATGGATTTAAAACTTTAGCAGAAGGTCAAAGTGTTGAATTTGAAATCACTGAAGGGCAAAAGGACCATCTGCTGCTATGTATTAGTTTATAAAGTGATTTTAATTTTTTTAATCTAAAAGTATAAGTCTGTTTTTTATAGTACGGCTCTTTAATAGGGCTGTACTATATTAGTACAAAATATTTTTATATTCTAATTTTTTTATAAAACCATTCGAAACAATATTAATTTTACTAATTTCATGATATAAATTTCAATTTGTTCAAAATTTTTAGCACATATTGTAATTGAAACAGAAAGATAGTTTCCTCTGTTACTGATTTTACTTGAGGTGGTAATCTCCAGGAATCTGAATTTGAATAACTTTTATTATTTGATCAATAAGTTAGGTTTGCTAAACCAATAATCTTATAAGTAAAAAACAAGGGAATTGTAACATTTCTCGTAATTTAGTTTTCATTATTAATCCCCTTTTTTACAATAAAAACATTTTTTTAAAATAAAAGATTTTTAAAAATCTAATTTTGTATTATGTATTTTACAATTAATTTTAAAAATTTCGTAAATAATGATTAATCAGTTTAGCACATTGGTAATATGGAAAATAATATTTTATTATTTTCTTTGAATATATTTTTTTAGGATATACATTATGTTGAAAATTTTTAATAATTAAGTGGAAAAAAAGAGATTTTTAAACCCATTAAAAAAGAATTAATCTATATGTATGTGGTGTTACTGTGTATGATTTTTGTCATATCGGACACGGACGTACTTTTGTAGTTTTTGATATGATAGTTCGTTATTTACGTTTTTCTGGTTTTCAAGTAAAATATATTCGAAATATTACTGATATTGATGATAAAATTATTTTAAAATCAATACAAGAAAAAACTACAATTGATTCTTTTGCTACTTACATGATAAAAGAGATGCATAAAGATTTTAATTTATTAGGTATTTCTCCTCCTGATGAAGAGCCTCGTATTACAAACTATATTAATGATATTATTAAAATAATCATAAAATTAATAGAAAAGAAACATGCATATATAAATAAAAATGGTGATGTTATTTTTTCTATAGATAGTTATCTCAATTATGGAACTTTATCCCGTCAATCTTTAACATTATTAAAATCTGGATTACGTATACCCATAAATAATATGAAAAAAAATCCATTAGATTTTGTACTTTGGAAGATTTCTAATAAAGAAGAATATTCTTGGAATTCTCCATGGGGGAAAGGACGTCCTGGTTGGCATATTGAATGTAGTGCTATAACTAATGTTTTTTTAATAATTCTATAGATATTCATGGAGGTGGCTCTGATCTTCTTTTTCCTCATCATGAAAATGAAAGAACTCAATCTATGTGTTTTAATGATAAATCAATAATAAATTTTTGGTGCACTGGTATGGTGATTATAAACATCAAAAATGTCTAAATCATTAGGAAATGTTCATTTTTAAGAAATGTTTTTAAAGATTATGATTCTGAAGTTTTACGTTATTTTTTTCTTGCAACACATTACCGTCATCCTATTTATTATTGTGAAAAAAACTTAGATCAAGCATATACATCATTGCAATATTTATATACAGCTTTGTACAATACTATCCCTGTTCTAATAATGAAGAAGTGTTAGTTTGATTTTGAATTTTATAAAGCTATGAATGATGATTTAATACCCTAAAGTTTTTTTCTGTTTTTTTTAAAATAGCACGTAAAATTAATTTTTTCAAAAATAAGATGTATCAAAGAGTAATAAATTTGCTTTAGACTAAATATTTAGCTAACATTTAGGTTTTTTATTGCAAAAACCAGAAGATTTCTTGCAAAAAAAAACTACATTAAACTCATGCACACTAAAAAAATCAAGTCATTAATAGAAAAAAGAAATATTGCAAGAAAATTGAAATTATGGGAAAAAGCAGATAATATACGAGAAAACTAATGTCTTTAGATATAATAGTAGAAGATTTACCTGATAAAACAATATGGCGTAAAAATAAAAAAACTTAGCATCGTGATATTTTTCACAAGCTTCTAATGTGTTTTGTAATAATGTTGCAACCGTCATAGGACCAACACCTCCTGTACAGGAGTTTGTAAGATGCTCTTAAAGTGCATTTCAAAACTACATCACCTACTATTTTTCCATTTTTTAATCTATTGATTCCATCTATAACTATAGAACCATACTTAATCCAATTGCCTTTTAAAAAGTTTGCTTTTCCAACTGCAACAATTAATAAATCAGCATTTTTTACATGATTTTTTAAATTCTTAGTAAAACGATGTGTTACAGTAGTTGTACATCCAGCCAATAAATTCTAAACTCATAGGTCTTCCGACTATATTAGAGGCTCCAACCATTACTGCATGTAGTCATGAGTTTTATTTTATTGTATTTTAACATTGTGATAATGCCTTTGGGAGTACATGCTCTTAATTTTGGAGATCTTTGACATAAAGATCTGTATTGTATGGATGAAATCCATCTACATCTTTATCAGGGGTAATGCTGCTTAAAATTTTCATATGATTTATTTGTTGAGGAAGCGGTAATTGTATTAAAATTCCATCTATTTTTTATTTTCATTTAATCTGGAAATAAGATTTAATATTTCTTTTTCATGTACATTTTCAGGAAATTCCACATTCTGAAAAAAAACCAACATTTTACATGCAATTTTTTTTTTTTACTACGTAGATTTGTGAAGGAGTATTAGTTCCAACTAAATCATAGCTAATCCGGGTATTTTTTTTTCCGTCTTTTTTTCTTTATTAACTTTTCTTAAAATATTTAATTGTATTTTTTTTGCTATTTTATTACCATCTATAATTATTGCTGACATCGGTAAGTACTCAATTATTTTTTTGTTATTATACAAAATATTACTATAAGATATGTTAGTATTATTGGATTTAATAAATTAATAATATAATAGTAATTTAGTTGCATATATATTATATTATGTTAGATTTTAATCTAATTATTTTATGCGTTCTTAGCTCAGTTGGATAGAGCAACGGCCTTCTAAAGCCTAGGTCACAGGTTCAAATCCTGTAGAACGCAAAAATTATTTTTTAAAATCATATCTATTTTTTCTTTTATTAATAAAAATTCATTCATAGCATTAATCTGGAAATTTTTTATATTGTTTATTTTTTTTCATAGGTATAGTATTCTACTAATAAATGATGTGTTTTTTTTTATATTCTTCTAATCTATTTTTAACACTTCTAATTTATCATCTTTTCGTTGAATTAATGGTTCCCAGTTTATATCTCTTATCTTTATTTTTTGGAGGGATTAAATTTACATGATAGATCCGTCCTGATTGCACATGTATTCGTCTACCTGATATACGTTCTAATATAGAGTGATGTGGCATTATAATTCTAATACATAATCTATTTTTATTTTGTTTTTTGATAAGCAACAAGCTTGTTAACAGTTTCTTGGAAAAACCATCTAATAAAAAACCATTTATACAATCTTTCTTGCAATTCTTTTTTTATTAATTCACATACAATATCATCAGAAACGAGTTTACCTTCTTCTATAATATTTTTAATCATTATCCCTATTTTATTTTTTGAGTCAATACTTTCTCGTAACATATCACCTGTAGATATTTGAGGAATTTTATATTTTTCAGAAATATATTTTCCTTGTGTTCCTTTGCCTGTACCAGGTGCACCTAAATAATACGCATAATTATTTCTTGCTTATCTATTCAGTTAATTTTAAGATTACTACTATTATTATGTAGTAGTAATCATGTTTTTTATTTAAGAAGTAATTTATTCATTCTAGAAATAAATTTATGTGGATTTTCTAGATTGCCTTTTTCAGCTAATAATGCTTGATCTAATAATAATTTAACCCACGTATTAAGTTCATTTTCATCACTAATTAAAGATATTTTTTTTATTAAAATATGTTCTGGATTAATTTCAAAAATATATTTTAATTCTGGTACAGGTTGTCCTGCTGCAGAAACAGTTTAGCCATTTGTGTAGTCATTTCAGCAGAATCGCTAAGTAGGACACAAGGAGTTTGTGTTAGTCGATATGTTAATCTTACATCTTTAACTTTATCGCCAAGTATTTTTTTTACTGTTTTTAAAAATTCAATCATTTCTGTTGAAACTTCATCGTTTTTTATTTTTTTTTCTTTTGTTATTTTATTTAATGATGAATCTTCTTTACTAATAGATTGAAATTTTTTTCCTGAAAATCAGTAAGATAGTTCATCATCCATTCATCAATTCGATCTGATAGCAATAAACATCAATATTATTTTTTTTGAATAATTCTAAATGAGGACTATTTTTTAGCTGATGAATAACTATCTGCAGTGATATAATATATTTTTTCTTGTTTTTTCGTTCATGTTAAATGTATTCTTTTAAAGACATATTTTGTTCAAACTATTGCTTTTTATAGATGAAAAACGCAATAGATTAGCAATTTTATCTAAATTTTCATGATCTTCTGCAGTCCTTCTTCAAACAGACCAATTGATTCCAAAAAATTTGATATTTTTTACTGGTATCTTGTGCTAATTTATCTAACATATTTAAAGAACGTTTAATTAGTGCTTTCGTAATTTTTCTGTAATAGAATTATCTTGTAATATTTCACGTGAAACATTTAATGGTAAATCACTAGAATCTACTAAACCTCTTATAAAACGCAATAATTAGGAAGAAAAGCTTGAGAATTATCCATAATATAGACGCGTTTTACATATAATTTAACCATGTTTATTATCTCTGTTCCAGATATCCCAAGCTGCTTTTTCAGGATATATAATAAACTAATATATTCTTGATTTCCTTCTACGCGGTATGACTCCAATAAGTGGATTGTTTTGATCATTAGTAAGATGTTATAAAAAATTTTATAATCATTATCAGTAATAGATGATTTATTTAATGTCCATAATGCTTTTGCTTTATTAATTTGTTCCCAAAAATATGTTTATTTTTTTTCATCATAATTTGTATGTGTATTGGAACAGTAATATGGTCAGAATATTTGCTAATTATACTCTTAATTCCATATTTCTAAAAATTCTTCTTCTTCTTTCTTCAGAAATAAAGTAACTTCAGTTCCTCTAGTTTTTTTTATGATTTTAGTATATTATATTTTCCTTCTCCTGAAGACTCCCATAATGTTCCTTCATTAGATGTGATCCAGCAATCTAGTTCTTACTAATACTTTTCTGATACAATAAAAGATGAATAAAAACCAACTCCAAATTCACCAATTAATTCATTTTTTTTATTTTGTTTTTTTTCTAGAGATTGAAGAAATGATTTGTTCCTGATTTAGCAATAGTACCAAGATTTTCAATAGCATCTTGTTTAGTCATTCCAATACCATTATCACTAATAGTTAATGTTTTTTGTGCTTTATTAATAGATATTTGAATTTTTAGATCACTATTGTTTTCATATAATTCTGGTGATGATATAGATTCAAATCTTAGCTTATCTATAGCATCAGATGAATTAGATATTAGTTCTCTAAGAAAAATTTCTTTATTTGAATATAGTGAATGAATCATCAAATGCAATAATTGTTTTACTTCCGATTGAAAATTGTAAACTTCTTTTTTTGTGTTTTCATACAGATACCTTTTTAAATTAACAATAAAAGTGATTTTTTAAAAGACACAAAGTAATTTTTTAATGGAATTACTTTTATGAGTGAAAAAAGTATTTTTAAATAAATTTACAATAATTTATTAATATAATATTTTTACTTTATATGTTTTTAGTATTTTTTAAACAGGAAGATTGAATCCAGTTGGTATTGCATTCCTGTAGATATAGCAGACATCTTCTTTTTTTGTACTTCAGAGATTCTTCTCGTAGCATCATTAAATGCAGCTGCTGCTAAATCTTCTAGCATATCTTTATCGTCTTGAAGCAAACTAGGATCTACTTCAACACGCCTACAATTATGAGCTCCATTGATAGTTACTTTTACTAATCCAGCTCCTGCTTCTCCTGTTACTTCCATTTGAGCTATTTCTTCTTGTATTTTTGCCATTTTTTCTTGCATCTGTGTGCTTGTTTCATTAAATTACCTAAACCACTTTTAGTAAACATATTTTTTGATCTCTCTTTTTGTGATATAAAAATATTTTTTATTTTATTTAAATTAGATTGATATTGTTTTGCAAAGTCATATTAAAAAATTTTTTAATACTTTATGTTAGGATCTTTTTGTAATAATGAATATTCTTTGAATATTCTTTCTTCATATATTTTAGAAACCATTCATAAGGAGTTAATATATTTATCTTTTTTTCTGTAATTAATTGAATTTTTTTTTTAGTTATTTTATGAAGTTCTTTTTTTAAAATTATCCATGCATTATTCTGTATTAGATGTTTTTTTTATCATTTAGATATATATACCAACATGTTAAAGTATTTTTATATGAAGTATGCATGGCTAATTTTTTTGCATTTCCTGTTAGAGTTTTTAATTTATATTTTTTATACCAAGGATCTATCTTTTTAATTGTTTCTTGTAATTTTATTGTTATATTTTATTTTTTAAACTTTTGACTGATAATTATTTTTTTTAGATATAAAATTTATTGTTTGTATAAATATTTTTTTATTTTCTTTCTTTTCTAAAGATATTATTTTTTTTATTTTCAAAAAGTTCGTTTTTATTTTTTAAATTTGTTATATTATTCATTTTTTTTTATTGTAGTGATTGCACGTAATAAAGACATTTCTACTCCTATTTTTTGACTTGGAGCAAATTTTAGTTCTTTTCTTCCATTTAATAATATTTGATAACACAATTGAACATTTTTTTTGTTAATATTTTTAGATATTTTTTGAATATAAAACTTGTATTTTTCGGTGAAAAATTTCTCCCATATTAATGGAAAGGATTGTGATACAGAAATATGATATAAAAAACGTAACATTTCTATTAAAACCTCTTCCCATTCTACTCCTATACTACTTATTTTATTTAATAATAACATTATTTTTTTTGAATCTTTTTTTTAAAACTGCATCAGTTAATAGAAAAGAGTATTTTTCAGGTGGGATACCTAACATTCATATACGTTTTTTATACAAATCTGACCGTTTCCGAGATTTATAGCATGTTCCAGCAAATTAAGTGCATCTCGTATACTGCCTTTGGCATGATAAGAAATTTTTTTTAAAGAATATACATCAGTATTAATAGATTCTTTAATTAAAATATATTTTAAAAATTGAAAATTTTCTCTTCAGATATCATCTGTAATTTAAAATATAGACACGAGAAATAATAGTTTTAGGGATCCGATCTATATCTGTTGTTGCTAAAACAAATTTTATATGTTCAGGAGGCTCCTCAATGTTTTAAGAAGTGCATTAAAACTATGACGAGAAAGCATGTGTACTTCATCAATTATATATATTAAAACGGCTTTTAGTAGGAGCATAATGTATATTATCTAAGATTTCTCGCATGTCTTCTACTTTAGTACGCGAGGCTCCATCTATTTCAAGTACATCTAAACAGTATCCTTTTTCTATTCTTTAAATAACATTTTCCACAAGAATTTGATGTGATACCATTCTGACAATTTAAACTTTTAGCAAGTAATCGAGCAATTGTTGTTTTTCCAATCCTCTAGTTCCAGATAGTAACCATGCGTGATGAATACGGCCGAGCGATAATCCATTAGTTATAGCAGTTATAATATGTTTTTGACCTATTACATCTTTAAATATTGTGGACGCCATTTCGTGCTATTTGATAATTCATATAAATTTTATAATATTTATTAAAAGACTATTATGCTATCAATATTTATTGTATTATGAAAGCACTGTTATTATTTTATGAATATTTTTCAGAATATAAAATTTAACTGTAAATATTAGTTGTAAATTACAAATTTGATCTATAGAAATAGAAATTCTAATTTTTTTTATTAAAAAAAATATTATAGAGTTTTCTGTTAGCTCCAAACACTGTAATATTGAATACTTGGTCAGATTCGGAAGGAAGCAGCCATATCAGTTGATACAGGTGTTCTGATACAGCTACAGAAACTCTTAAAACTTAGATGATTGAAATTATACATTTCCAATAGCAATTTTTTTTATCTAATAATTGTTTATGGTTCCAAGTTCAATCACTTTTCCTTTCTTTAAAACTACAATTAAATCTGCTTCAACAATGTTGAAAGTCTATGAGCAATACTATTAATGTACAATTTTTCCGTATCGATAATAATGTTTTTGAATTAGTTGTTCTGTACCAGAATCAATGTTGGCAGTAGCTTCATCTAATATAAGTACTTTAGGATATGCGACGAGTATTCTAGCAATAGCTAGTAATTGTTTTTGACCAACAGATAAATTTTACCTTCTTCTCCTAATAGAGAATATACACCTTTTGGCATAGATTTTACTAAATATGAAAGATGAACTGTATCTAATATTTCCAAACTTTTTCTTCAGATTTTTTCTTCCCAATGTAACATTATATAAAACAGTGTCTGAGAGCACTATTGGATCTTGTTGTACCATTAATATATTTGCCTTAAAACACAATGACTTATTGAATCAATAGGCCTATCATCTAAATATATTTTCCATTTTTTAAAGGATAATACCCCATTAGTAAATTAGCTAAAGTACTTTTTCCACTACCAGTATGCCCCACAAAACGCAACAAAACTTTTAGAAGCAATATCAATATTAATGTTTTCTAGTATATTTTTTTTTACGGTTTTTATAATTAAAACTAATATTTTTAATATTTATTTTCCCACTTTTTAAAAGCTCTTTACTTTTCCCGTATTTTTGTTTTGGTGAATCTATAAGTGAAAAAATTCTTTCTCCTGCAACAATAGATTGTTGCAATACTGATTGCTGAATAGTAATAGCAATTAAAGGTTCATTCAGCCTTCCAAGATAAGTAATAAATGCATATAGTATACCTACTTCAAATGCTCCAATGGGAAAAAAACTAAATAAGAGCATAAAGTTGCATAATATTACAGCAGATAATAAACTAAGTAGTGGTCTCAATAAAAAACCATCTAATTTTAATATTTTCATGCGTGACATATAATGTAAATGACTACTTTTTTTTATTTTTTGTTCAAATCTACGTTGTTGACGGAATTGTTGAATTACATTCATTCCATTAATAGTCTCATTGAATTTATTATTAATATCAGCTAGGTAGTATCTTACTTTCCGTAAGAGTGGAGTACTATAATACTGATAAATTAACATAAGTATAATAACTAATGGTAAAATGAACAACGCTACAATTGCCATATGCCATTCAAGAATAAACATTGCAAATAATATAATAAAAATTAATAGTATACTACGAAATAATGTAGGTGCTACAGTATCATACAATTCTTTAACTGCTTCAGTATCGTTAGTTACTTTTGAAATCATTTGTCCAATAGGTTGAGAATCAAATTCACTGATAGGTTGTCTTAATGCAGAATACATAACATCTTGACGCAATTTATTAATACTTTTTACTGCTATTTTATTAAATAAAATACTTTGAAAGTAATTCATAAAAACTGATAATATTTGTAATATTATGAAACAACATAATTATAGTTAATATTGTTAATAAATGTAACTGATGTTTAGATAAAATATTATTAATAAAATAACTTATTAAAATGGGCCCTAAAACTTCTGATATTGATCCACTTAAAAGTAAAATAAATGCTAAAGTTAATTGTTTTTTATAAGGTTTTACATATATTAACAAACGTTTTAAAATTGGCCAAAACTCAATTAAATGATCCATATTATAAATTTTTTTCACCTGTTTTTAGTTATCCTCAAGTTCAACTTCTAATTTTTGATAATGGGACATAGATTTATACCAATTTTCTTCTTGAATTAGTTTTAAATGATTTCCTCTCTGTATGATTGAACCATCTTTTATTACTATAATTTCGTCTGCATTAATTAATGCAGATAGACGATGTGCTGTGATAATTAATGAATGTCCCTTTTTTTTCCATTTGTTAATATTTCTTAATATATTATTCTCAGTTTGAGAATCAACGGCAGAAAGCGCATTATCTAGTATTAATATCTCTGTATTTAATAATAATGCTCGTGCTATGCAAATACGCTGTTTTTGACCACCAGATAACATTACACCACGTTCTCCTACTTGAGTTTCATATTTTTCTGGTAAATAGAGAATATCTTTATGTACATCAGCTAATTTTGCTGCTGTTTCAATTTCTTTTTGAGATGCATTAGTTTTTCCTAGAGCAATATTATTAGCTATACTTTCTGAAAATAAAAAAGAAGTTTGATTTACAACTGCAATTCGACTTCTCCAATCATCAATTTTTAGTTCTAATAATGATAAAGAATGATAAACAATCTCTTTTTCATCAAAATTAAATTGTCGTTGAATAAGTTTCAAAAGAGTACTTTTTCCAGATCCTGTAGGACCGCAAATACCTAGAGTATTACCGGGTTTTAGAAGAATATTTATATTTTTTAACGATGGGATTTGATTATCAGGATAATAAAATTTTTTAATTTTAATACTTAATATACCAGGAGATAGTGGAATTGTTTTATTTCCATCTTTAATATATAACTCTTTATTTATAATAGAATATATTCTATCCCAAGCTGCACTTCCTCTTTCAACTATATTAAACATCCATGCAAGTGCTAACATTGGCCAAATCATTAATCCAAGGTACATTATAAAGCTAGTCAGTTGTCCTATAGTAATCTGATTATTCCATACTAGCCATCCTCCGCCTATAATAGCTAATAAATTAGAAAAGGCTACTGATAAATAAATCACTGGATCAAAACGAGCATCTATTTTAGCTACTTCCATGTTTTTTTTTCCTGTATCAGTTACAATAATATTAAATTTACTTGATTGATTTTTTTCTAATCCAAAAGCTCTAATCATGCGAATGCTTGTTAGTATCTCTTGTGTCTGATTATTTAGTAAAGAAAAAGAAATTTGAGCATGACGAAAATTTTCGTGTAATTCTTTTCCGTATTTTTTATTAATATAGCCATAATCGGCATAGGTATTAAAGCGATTATTGTTAATAAAAAACTAATTTGCATGCTCATAACTATTAAAACAGAACAACCCATAACTAATGAATCGACAAATGTTAAAACACCTTCTCCTGCAGCAAAAACAACACGATCGACATCGTTAGTTGCTCTAGCTATTAAATCTCCAGTTCTATTTTTTAAAAAAATATTTGACTTTGTTGACTAAGGTAGGAATACAATTTTACTCGAAGTTCTGTAGCTAATTGATAAGAAGCACCAAATAATAGTATCCTCCATAAACAACGTAATATATATACAATTATAGCAACTAAGAGAATAATCGAAATATATGGTAATACTTGTAAACCGTGCAGATTTTTTTTTATAATTAAGTCTATTAAAATACCAACTATTTTAGGTGGTAATAATTGTAGAACAGCAATTATTATTAATAATAAAATTGCCCCTAGATATCTTTTCCATTCTCGTACGAAAAACCATCTTAATTGATTAAACAATTTCACAAAAAATCCTATTTTTTAAATATTATCAAGGTTTGTTTAAAACTAAAGTATTTGTTATAAGTTAAAAAATATTTTTATTTATTAGTTTCAATATCAATTTTTTCAAAAATATTTTTATTATTTTACAGTTAGAATCATATTTTATTTTTCTATAGAACAATGTAATTTTAAAAAATTATAGTTTGCAAAAAAAATAAAAATATTTTTTTAAAATGATGGACTAGAGTTAATAACTCGTTTAATACATTATACTCACATATAAAGGAGTTAATTATATAAAATTTGATTACATAAATTGAAAATAAATTCTTATTTTCTTATATTAATAAAATTGAAACACAAGAATCTATAATTTTAGAAATCTAATATTTTTATGTTATATCTATTTTTATACTGATAAAAACACTATACTAATTAATAGTTATTGTTTATTAGATATTACTTTTTTCAGAACATTCATTCTACTTATAATGTTTTTTAAACTCTATCTTTTATAATATGCTTACAGAAAAAATGGATTTAGCATTTCTAGGTATAATAAATGAAATTGACTTTTTCAATTATATAAATTATAAAAATAAACTTTTAAAATAATATAAAATATTATTTTATTAAATATCAATGATATTAATTATAAAAAACTTTTGATTTAAACAAGTTAGAATATAGTCTTTATCAGACTGACAGAATATAATATTGATATTATTTTTAATAAGGTAGTTACTTGTTATATTATGATTTAATAAAAAATTTTCTTTAAATATTAAACTAAATATTTCTCCGCAATAGAAAATTTAATAAGTAATAAATAAATTTCTATTTTTTTTTAAATATCAAAAAAATGAAAGGTATTATAATTAATTTTAAATATTTTTTCAATTAAGTTGTAATTTTTATAAAGTTATTCGCATGTATAAAGAATATATTTATATGGAATAACTTTTCGAGTCTAAGTAATATTTTTTCTATGTTTTCATATGTAATTATTGATTTTTCACGAAGATCTTTAAGGATAGAGTTAAAAACTGTTTCAGTATTATTTTTTTCTAAATATTCGCTAACAATATTTTTTCTCTTAGAGAAAAATTTGTGTTATATACTTTTTCAAGTGATATAATTTATTTTTATCTTGATATAAAGCATATGTTTTTTTTCCTTTCTTTGGATGAGGCAAAGAAAAAACTATTGATGTTATAGAGTTTTGATCATAACGAGATATAATTTCAGAATGAGAAAAAATAAAGATTTGATTTTTTAAATAAATTCATTTTTCCTTGTTTTAACTCATAAATAATTTTTTCTGATAGTTGTTTTGTTTCTTTGATTGCTTTTATAAATTTTAATTTCTTTATGATATTTTTTTTAACGTTTTCAAATATTTGTATTTCTTTTTTTCTAAAATCTACAATTTTAATTAAAAAAGATTGATTGTTTTTTAAATTGATAAAATATAAATTTGGTTTTGTTATTTTATGTTTTCTAGATAATTCTTCATTAAAAATTATTTTTTTTAAAGCAGGAATATTTAATATTTCAGGAACAGAACTTTTATCAAACCAATCAGTTTCTTGAGTAGATATATGATTTTTTTCAAGAATTAATTAATTTGATCTGGATTTTATGAGATATTTCATCTTTTAATTTATTATATAAATCTAATGATTTTTTATTTTTTATTTCATTTTTAATAATTTCAGATACCTCATCTATTTTTTTTTGTTTTGCAAGCAAAATTTCGTCTAATTTAATAATTAAAAATTCGTTGCGAAATGAAATAATATTAGATATTTGATTTTTTTGATTTAAATTTGCATTTTTAATTTCATTTGGTAGGAGATCAATCGATATTAATCCAATATCTCCACCTTTTTTTGAAGAAATTGGATCTGTTGATTGTTCCTTAGCTATCCTTGAGAAATCTTCTGGCATATTATGTAATCTAGATAATATTGATAATGCTTCATTTTAGTTTTAGTTTGAATAATACTATATCTTCTTTTTTCTTTTGTTGAGTATTGTCCAATATTTTTTAAATACCACTCATGAATTTCTTGATTATTGCAACTTGTTTTAAAATTATCTAGTTTTAATTCAGTAAAACTAATTTTAAATTTTTCTTTACTTCTATTTTTATAAAATAATTTTTTGCTTCTAATCAGTTATATTTTGTTTATAAATTATAGAATGTGGTTTAATAATTGATTTTTTAATTACTCGTTTTTGAGATAATAGTTTTATAATATTTTTTGTTTCATTTTCTAAAATAAAATTACTACTAGCAATAGTATGTATTAAATTTCTAGTATTTATTTTTTTCTTGATTATATTTATATATTCATGATTAGTTAAATTTATAGATGTAAGATAATTAAAATATTGTTCTTTATTGAATTTATTATTTTTTTGAAATACAGGGGAATTTAATATTATTTCTTTTATTGAAAGATCATTTACTTGTAGCTGCATTTTTTTTGCATACTGTTCTAAAAGAACATTATTAATTAATTGAGATAAAACATAGTTATAAGTTTCTTTTATAAATGTTTTATCATGACTAAATTTTAAAAAATGTTTTCCTAGTATTTTTTTTTGTTTTTCTCTTTCAACAAAGTACATTTATTAAAATTAATTTTTTCATTATTTACTGTTGCTATATATTTTTCAGAATCTTTATTTATATAACCGCTCATAGTACTTAATATTAAAGATAAAATAATTATTCCTAAAATGCATTTAACTATAATGTGAGTTGATCGCGATTGTAAATATTTTGTCATGATATGACGATCCTAGATATTGTTAATATCAAGTAAAGTAGAAAATATTTTTATGATTGGACTTTTAAATATAAAGGCTGACAATTTTTTTGTCAGCCAAACTTTATTTTATCTATAGAATATTATTTTTCTGTATTAAAACATGTTTTTCTATATTAAAATATAAGGTTTATTTTTTAGCGCTAAGTTTAAAACTTCTTCAATTTTTTTTACTGGATATATTTGCAATCCTTCAATAATATTTTGAGGTATTTCTTCTAGATCACGTTTGTTTTCATAGGGTATTAATACTTTTTTAATTCCTCCACGATGTGCTGCTAATAATTTTTCTTTTAATCCCCAGGAAGGATCCGTCCACGTAACGTTATTTCGCCTGTCATAGCGACATTAGATTTAACAGGATTTTTTGTTAATGATGAAACTATAGCTGTACACATAGCTACACCTGCACTTGGGCCATCTTTTGGTGTTGCACCTTCGGGGACATGAACATGAATGTCATGTTTTTCATGGAAATCTTTTTTAATTCCTAATTTATCAGCTTGAGAACGAACTACAGTTAATGCTGCTTGAATTGATTCTTGCATAACTTCGCCTAAAGAACCTGTATATGTGAGTTTACCTTTCCCTGATACACATGCTGTTTCAATTGTAAGCAATTCTCCACCTACTTCAGTCCAGGCTAATCCAATTACCTGACCAATTTGATTGGCACTGTGAATTCTTCCATAATCGAAACGTTTGATTCCTAGAAATTTTTTTAAATTTTTTTTATTTATTTCAATATGTTTTAAAGATTTATCTAATATTAAATTTTTTACTACTTTTCGACATATTTTAGCGTTCTAAACCACGAACACCTGCTTCACGAGTATAATATTGAATAATACTAATTATTGCACAATCGGTAATTGTTACTTCATTTTCTTTTAATGCATTTCTTTCTATTTGTTTTGGGTATAGATATCTTTTTGCTATATTTAATTTTTCATTTTCAGTATAACCAGAAAGACGAATAATTTCCATACGATCAAGCAATGGTGCAGGTATGTTCATTGAATTTGATGTAGCAACAAACATTACATCGGAAAGATCATAGTCTACTTCTAAATAATGATCATTAAAAGTCATATTTTGTTCTGGATCTAATACTTCTAATAAAGCAGATGCTGGATCTACTCTTATATCACGAGACATTTTATCAATTTCGTCTAGTAAAAATAAAGGGTTTTTAACTTTTGCTTTTGCCATTTTTTGAATTATTTTTCCAGGCATAGAACCTATGTATGTGCGTCTATGTCCTCTAATTTCTGCTTCGTCTCTAATTCCTCCTAAAGCCATTTCGGCCTGTAGATCTTGCAATAGATTTTCCTAATGATGTTTTTCCTACACCAGGAGGGCCAATTAGACATAAAATAGGACCTTTTATTTTATTTTTACGACTTTGTACAGCTAAATATTCTAAGATTCTGTCTTTAACTTTTTCAAGACCAAAATGATCAATATCAAGAATTTTTTTAGCTTGTTGAATATTTTTTTTTATTTTAGTTCTAACATACCAAGGGACCTGTACCATCCAATCAATATAGCTACGTACAACAGTTGCTTCTGCTGACATAGGTGACATCATTTTTAATTTTTGAAGCTCTGATTCAGTTTTTTCCTTTGCTTCTTTAGGCATTTTAGATGCTTTAATTTACGTTTTAATATTTATTTTCATCTGGAATTTCATCCATGTCACCGAGTTCTTTTTGAATGGCTTTTATTTGTTCGTTTAAATAATATTCTCTTTGGCTTTTTTCCATTTGTTTTTAACACGATTTCTAATTCTTTTTTCAACTCTATTTCAGATTCCATGATAGCCATTAAAAATTCTAATCTTTCATTTATATTACGTATTTCTAGAACTGATTGTTTATCATTTAATTTTAATGGCATATGAGCAGCAATAGTATCTGCTAATTTTTCTGAACTTTGAATATTATTAAGGGTATTTAATATTTCTGATGGAATTTTTTTATTTAGTTTAATATAAGCTTCAAACTGACTGATTGTTGTTCGAATTAATACTTCTTGTTCTTTGTCTACAATAGTAGGAGAAATCATTAATTCTACTTCTGCAATAAAATGTTGCCCATTACTTGTTAAGTTTTTAATATAGGCGCGTTGTAAACCTTCTATTAATACTTTTACTGTACCATCTGGTAATTTTAACATTTGTAAAATTGAACTAATAGTTCCTATATTAAATAAATCATTTGTAGCAGGTTCATCTTTAGATGCTTCTTTTTGTGCAATCAACATAATTTTTTATCATTATTCATAGATGTTTCAATACATTATTGATTTTTTACGACCTACAAATAATGGAATTACCATATAGGGATATATAACTACATCTCTTAATGGTAAGACAGGGATTGTAATGCGTTCAGAACGCTCAGAATTCATAGAGCTCTCTCTTAGTTGAATTTCCCGATATTTATAATATTTAAAAACTGCACGATATAATAAAACATGCAGTTACACCTATAATCAGCCAAGTATATCGGAATGGTCGCTTGACGTTTAATGCTAAGCGTTTGACAAATAAAAGTTAATTGCTTTTATTTTCTAGATCATCGGATGTCTTATTTTATTCACCTGATGCTTTTTTTGATTTGTTCTTTCCATATATTATTTTGGGTGATGAATTAGCGTTTATAACAGACTCATTAATTAATACTTTTTCTATATTTACCATAGATGGTAACTCGTACATTATATTGAGTAGTATATCTTCAAGAATAGATCGTAATCCTCTGGCACCTGTTTTTTTATTCATAGCTTTTCTTGCGATAGTCTTTATTAAATTCTAACTGTACTTTTTCTAATTTAAATAATGTTTGATATTGTTTAATTAAAGCATTTTTAGGTTTGCATAATATATTTACTAATGCATCTTCAGTTAATTTATTTAATATAGTTATTATTGGCAAACGACTAATAAACTCTGGAATTAATCCAAATTCATTAAATCTTCAGGTTCTACTTTTTTTAATAAAAAATCTTCTGATATTTTTGTTTTTTTCCTTTAACATTAGCGTTAAAACCTATTTCTGTTCCTGTATCAAGTCTTTTAGAAATAATTTTAGATAATTCTGAAAATGCACCAGCACATATAAATAAAATATTAGAAGTATTGACTTGTAAAAATTCTTGTTGTGGATGTTTTCGTCCTCCTTGAGGAGGGATTGAAGCTAGCGTTCCTTCAATTAATTTTAATAGAGCTTGTTGTACTCCTTCTCCAGAAACATCTCTAGTAATAGAAGGATTATCAGATTTTCTTGCTATTTTATCTATATAAATAATTCCTAATTCTGCTTTTTTTACATTGTATTTACATTTTTGCAATAATTTTTGTACTACATTCTCAACGTCTTCTCCTACATATCCAGCTTCAGTTAGAGTCGTAGCATCTGCAATGGTAAATGGAACATCTAGTAGTTTAGCTAATGTTTGTGCTAATAATGTTTTTCCACTACCTGTTGGTCCTATTAATAAAACGTTGCTTTTACCTAACTCAACTGAATCTGTTTTTTCATTGAAATTATAAAGACGTTTATAATGATTATAAACCGCAACAGATAAAACTTTTTTTGTATGATCTTGTCCAATTACATAATTATCAAGATGTTTTTTGATTTCATATGGTGTTGGCAAATAATTTATTTTATTTTCAGTATCATTTGTTTTATGTTTTAGCATTTCTTCAGTAATAATGTCATTACATAATTTAACACATTCATCACATATATGTACTGTGGGACCAGCTATTAACTTTTGCACTTCTTTTTGATTTTTTCCGCAAAAAGAACAATAAAGCAGCTTTTTAGAATTTTCTTTACTCTTATCTGTCATATTTACCTCTTTTTCGCATATTTATATTCTTGAGTAAATAGATTCTATATATTTTACTGGATATTTTGTAAAAAATTTATTGATTTAATTTTTTTTATTAACGTTTAGTTAAAATAAAATCGATTAGTCCATATTGAATGCATTCATCTGCCGATAAAAAACAATCACGTTCTGTATCTTTATTTTTTTTGATAGATTGACCAGTATGGAATGACATTAATTTATTTAATCGTTTTTTCATTTCCATTATTTCTCGAGCATGAATAGCAATATCTGAAGCTTGTCCTTGATATCCACCTAACGGTTGATGAATCATAACTTTTGAATTAGGTAGACAAAATCTTTTTCCTTTAGTTCCAGACGTTAACAATAAAGCAGCCATTGAACATGCTTGACCTATACAAATAGTACTGATTTCTGGTTTAACGAATTGCATAGTGTCATAATAGACATACCTGAAGTAATAATGCCTCCTGGAGAATGATATATAAAAATATATCTTTTTCGGGATTTTCAGATTCTAAAAATAATATTTGTGCTACAATATTATTAGCCATATATCTTCGATAGTTCCTATCATAAAAATTATTCGTTCTTTTAATAATCTTGAATATATATCATATGAACGTTCTCCTCTAGAATGTTGTTCTATAACCATCGGAATCAACGTGTGTACGAGTTTTTTATTATTGTATAACATGTATTTATTCCTGAATATATTCAATATTATTTTAAATAATTAATATTACATTTTTATGATGTAATTTTTTTAATAACTACAAACTATAATTAAAGATTAATGTATTAAAGGAATGTATATATTATAATACAACATCATTTTAGAATTAATTCTTCATAATTTCTCTGGTTATAAGTTATAAATTGATCAAAAGTCCAATATTGTTTTCAATTTGAATCTTATTTTTCAATAAAAACATAGCTTGGCTTTCTAATTCTATATTTCTTATGGTTTTTTATATTTTGATTCTATTGTATAAATTAATAATTTCTATTGGTTTTTTATAATTTAAGGATATTTTTTGATTAGTTGTTGTATGTTTTTCGTCTGAAACCAATGATTATCAGAAATAATTTTTTCTATTATCATTCGAATGTATTTTTTTTCTGACTTGTGAATTAAGATCAAAATGGTATTTTTTTTCTAAAATATTAGAGTTTCTTCTTTATATTTTTTTTTATAGTGTTTATATAAAATTTTCTTTCTTCTTGAAATAAAAGTGGAGGTATTAATATAATGTTTTTTTAATTATTTTTGTATGATTTGATCTTCTAAATGTTTTTCAGTTATGATATTTATTGAGAATGAAGATTATTTTTTATAGTTTGGTAACATGATTGAGTTAATTTTTTTCTATGTCATTTTTCATTGTTGTTTTCTATTTCTAGTTTGTTTTTTTTCAATTTAATAACTTTTTATTTTAAATATTATCTTTATTCTGAAGTTCTTTTT
>JANAVB010001185.1:0-56537 GCA_029216955.1 Iris pallida
CGAAAATAGAAAAATATGAGAGAAATAAAGAACTAGTAGTTGTAGAGAAGGTGGTAACAAGAAATAAGACATCAAATAAATTTGAAAAAAAAAATTTAATAGTCGTATGCCAATAAAGGATATAGTCGCTATGATATTCGAAAATCATAAGTATATCCGAAGTCATTTAACCGAGAATCAATGCCTCGCCAGTGCATCTGGCTACCGTGAACCCTTGTTTCATGACTCAAGTATAATATGTTATCCAACACTTTATCAACTCTACCCAATATTGACATAATAAATCAAAAGATCAATAATACAACTATGATATAGTTTTAGTAATATTCGACAACCTACGCATACTTAAAATTATTTAAACTTAGGGGTCATGCCCCAGTGCGCTGCTGACTGCAGTGAACCCGCAGTCTCCATAATTCAAACAAATGGGGACAGTGCACATCTGTCTTACCATTGTATGTCACCGAATTATTTTAACTATATCCATAAGAATTTCAAAGGAACTTCAATAAATTCAAATAAGTCGATCATGATAAGAAAATATAAGTATCTGTCCTTGAGTAAAAGTATCAGTTTTGAAAACAAAACGATCACAAAATGAACGAAGACGACTTGAATTAATATATAGATAATTAAACTATGATTAGGAATTAAAAAAACGATCATAAAATAGTTTTGAAAGTAAAATAGGTTTAGAGAAGGCATAAGATAAAATGGCACAAATGACCTAAATTAGGAATTGAATTCTATGAAGTCCTAACTTACCAAACGTATATTCTACCCACCTTGGATTCTACCAATATGTCAAAACAAAATAACATATTCTTTTAGAAAAAATCTTCGATTTATCCATACCGAGACTTCAATAAATTATTAGCTAAATCACATGGCCTATTTAACAATCTTAACTATCCAAGGGTCAAATTGAATAAGGGACTCCTAGTCCTATTCATTCTCATAAAATCAAATCAAACCTAATTGTGAATGAGCATCCTAGTCGCAGGCTTGCAGTAGTACGACTAACTTAAGTACTACCACAAGTTCGTAATCTTTTGTGAAAACTGACCTGCATGGGCCGCTATAAAAACTTGTCACGGCCCGTACCCGCTTTTTGGATACGAGACGTGTCCAAGCCTAGCATACGTCGCGGTATCGACGGTAGTACGCTGTCTAGCCTGCAATAAATAAAGTGCTCATAAATACTAACTGCTCATTCACAATAACTAAATCAACGTTACAAATATAGAAGTTTTACATTTGAAGAAGAATGTATGCTTTTACAATTATAGAAAACTATCACACATCTAACTAGTCTTCTATGGTTTAGCCTTCGAGTCTCTATCTCCCTCTCATATGGTCCATAGCGCAAATAGACGTCATCCTCACCTATAACAAAGATCCAGTCAGGAAAGGAGCAGAGTACAACCATATTGCAATTAATATTGTTAGTCCAAAATAAGTTAGAACAAGCGAGAAACAATGATGACAAAGAGTATTTAAAGAACTAGTACTAGTAAGGTATGAACGATTAATATATGAACTAGCCAAATGTAAACTAGCAAGATGGGATCTAACAAGATAAAACTAGTAATGTAAACTAGTAACATATGAACTAAGAAGATAATGGACTAGATAAAGGAAAAATAGGAACCACTATGTGTCTGTGAAATACCTTTTAATACGTGAACGGCTGGGCTAATACAGCACATCATACGATGGCTATTATTCAGTAATTGGTACGACTAACTCATACGTGGGTGTGTATGACTTAGCTATCATTCGGTAGCGGTAATTGGATTTGTTCACGTATTTACCGAGTATTTCCCCTTCCGACCCTCTAACAATCAATAACGGTCAATGATACACTAAGGATACGATAACTACCGTGTCACAATTGTGTCTCAATGGAATATCAAGCAATGACTCAACGGGATATCAAATGAGAAAACTATAGTAAACGTTATAATGAACTAAAACATAATACAATACTGTACTTGCCTGAATCCTTGCACAAACCATAGTCACAAGCCGAGGATGAGGGATGCTGATCTAGAAGCTGTCAACCTATAACACATATCGTACCACGAACCGTGCACGGAAATCATAAATCAATTCTAATGTTCTAGTTCTAAATTCATGGAATAGTGGCTAGTTGGGTTACTAATATAATAATAATTAATTCTAGAATAATTCACTTTAAAACCTAATTTAACCTAATAATAATCTGAATATAATCTAAATATGCAAGTTTGGCCATCAAAAGTCATGTTTCCAATTTTAGAAACCATGACACGCAAATCGAGGCGTGCTATTGACTATTTAGTCAAATGCTGTAACTCTAGATTTTGAAAGTGCACCTTGGTAGATTTCAGTGCTACGAGTGCTGGAATCAACCGTGCCGCAAAATCATGCTTTGGTCAAAAGATATCGTCGTTATGGCTAATCGTGACCAAAATGGGGATCAACCGATCAGTTCTGAGTTCAACAGAAAAAATAAAATATTAGATGATCGAAATCATTTAGGGGAAAAATATTTCATAGAGCTCTATGTTAGCTTTCTTAAACTTCAAACGGTTCTTGATTTCGATTTCTGGTTCTCCCGGAATCTCGAAATATCAAAACGTGTCAAGTTTCGGACAACCGACACTCTACGAATTTTTCAGAAATTTAGGTTCAGAAATTAGAAAATAAATTACATATTCAGAAATCTTACCCGATACGAATCCAACAAAAAAACAGCGCGCAAAAATCACGTCGGAGTTGGCGGAAATCGCTTCGGGAAGTCGAAAACCCTAGATGAGTTCTCCGACAAAAGGCGGCTGAATTAAATTAGGGTGGCGAATGTAATATATATATAGAGAGACAGAGAGGCGGTGGCTGACAGGTTTGAGCGCCGACAGGTGGGCCAGGGTACGGCTGACTGTGTAATATTTTAGGAAAATAGGTCTTTAATTACTAGAAATGAATTTTTAATCAGTTTTTAATCAAATAACTCAAAATAAATATGTAAAAAATCAGAAAAATCTGTAAAAATTCCAAAAAAATATAAAATAACATATATAACACTAAAAAATATTTGGATCAATATTTGCTCATAGGTTTGCACAGTAAATTCTAGAAGTCTTAGAAAATAGGTTTTTCCTATATTTAATTATCTAAAAATTTCAAAAAATTGTAGAAAAATACAAAAATATATTTAACCTAATAGAGCCTAAATAAATAATGGGTCTCAAATAGTCACAAATTGCCTCAAAATAAATTATGAAAGTCATTCATAAATATAAATCTTCATAGAATAAATATTTAAAAATATACAAAATGTCTAAAAATTATAAAAAATATAATATAGCTATAGAATGTATATAGACCCTATCTAGAGATCATGTCACCACAAGATGGTCATAACTCACCAACAAGCTTTGGCATGACTCCCAATGACGATAAAATTAATCATAAACAAATAAAATTAAAAAATTAAAAATTAAAAATTTGGGAAGTGGGCTTACAGCCAAGAAATAACTTCTCGTTCCATACATCATGCCCTTTAGTACTTTGAAATCTAAGCAACAATCTTTGAAAGCTTCGCAATACTTCGTGCATTTTTTTGAAAGTAACTTAAAAGGAAATAGCAGCAACTCAAAAGCCTTAGTGCAGACGTGCGCCCAGGCCTTCTCCAGTACTTGTGGAGGAGGGGTCAGCACATTATAATAATGCGCGGTGAGCCCCGTTGGCCCACTCAGCTAAACCAACATTTTGAATTAATGGCAAGCATTTTAAATCATGAGATTTGTTAGGGTCAGGCAAAATTTAGAATAATTCACATTTGAGGCAATAAGATATTATATGAAACAACTGCTTATTTTACCGTTGGCCGAATCCAGCTCTTCTGTATAAGATACAAGATAATAATAATACTTACCGCCCGCATAAGATATTGATTAACATACATCCTTACAACATGACTACTGGCGTTGTTAAATCATATGGATTTTTTCATTTATTTGCCTTTGGGTTGTCAAGGTAATGCGAGAACAACACATTAGGTAGCGAGCCTCTATGATGCCTCGCATTAGCCGTGCTCCCAAAGCACTTTATTATTTCCTCCTCTAGGCCAAATCGGTCCCGGTGCCCGGTACCGTTCGAGGAAATTAAAGCTCAAACCTTATGCACAAGTTGTCCATGGTCATGCGATTATGTGCTCGATAAGCAAGTGCGCATAGAATATTGAAGTAATAGACAACATTTTTGTTCTCAGCATTTTATGTCCATCATCTCAAGCATCAATTCATTTCATTTTAATGTTCATTAGGGCAAACAAATTCATTGTTGTTAACAGTATAATCGATTCATTCAATGTTCATTCTCTAGCTTCTTGTGGTGTTGACTTGTGGCATTAGCATCAAGTTATCGATCAACGGATGTTGCAAGATAATTTATTTAGTTGGCATAAAGGAGTAGCGAGAGGGACAAATCCATCACATAGATCCACACTCACTAGCTAGAGAATTGTCGAGAGGGAGAAGAACACTTGCGCGCTTAGCCTTTCGTCACACGTCCATCTGTAATGACACCAAAAGTTTGGTTAATACTCCATCTCGTTATGTTCCCTTCTCTCAGAATTCTCAAGAATGAATGCTATAAAAATCGATAAAAACGGGCAAGAATAAATCATCGAAAACCATTCAGAAAAGCATCCATAAAAACCAAGCAACAAAACCATCAGCAAAACATCGAGAGAAAACTCTTGGTTGCATTTCAAGAGAAACCAATCCATCAGTTGGAAAGGTTCTTATGCATTTGTCCGTGATCGATTCGATGCCGATGGTATGTTTTCCCCAATACTCGATTCTGACCGAGTTAATCAAACCACAAGCCTTACATAGTGAACCGCTAGGAGTGGGGCACTACATATATACCACTAAGAAAAAGTTTTATCCTCAAAATTTAAAACAAAAGTCCTACCTCAAAATTATCAAACAACGAGGGGTATTTCACCCTCATCTCCTCTTCCAGTTCCCACGTTGACTCTTTAACAGCATGGTTCCACCATAGCACATTGACTAAAGATACTGTCTGATTTCATAAAACTTTCTCCTTTTTGGACAGGCTCTTCAGTGTAGGATAGGTCAGCACTCAGCTGCAACTGATCGAGGTTCACTACGTGACTTCGATCATGCACGTACTTCCGTTGGGACACATGGAAGACTTTGTGCACATCAGCCAGAGCCAGAGGTAGTGCAAGTTGATAAGCCACTGAGGCTACCTTCTCCAAAATCTTGAAGGGTCCAACGAATCTCGGGCTCAACTTTTCGTCATCCTAAACCGTATCACACCTCGCATGGGTGTGACCTTCAAGAAACATGATCACCGCAGTGAATTCCAAAGGTCGTCGATGCACATCCGCATAACTCTTGTGTCGACTTTGAGCAACTCTAAGACTTTCTCGAATTAAGCGGACCCTCTCGACGGCCTGTTCCACAAGTTCTGTCTGAGCACTTGCCGTTCGCGACTTCATCCCAGCATATCGGTGATCGACATTTCTGTCCATACAAGACTTCGTACGGGGCCATCTGGATACTTGCCTGATTACTATTGTTATAGGCAAATTCTGCCAATGCGAGATGCGTCCTAATTTGTCTTTGAATCGAGTACGCTCAATCTCAACATATCTTCAAGGATCTGATTTACCCTTTCCGTCTATTCATCAATCTGCGGATGGTATGTCGAACCGAAATTCAACTTTGTGCCTAATGCTGAGTGCAAACTTATCCAAAATTACGACAAGAACAGCCCATCTCTATCTTACACTATAAAAGTTGGCACCCAGTGTAATCGGATAATTTCATTCATGTAGATCTGAGCTAACCGTTCAACGCTCCATGTCACTTTTATTGCGATAAAATGAGCCGACTTGGTTAATCTATCCACGATCACCCAAATCGCATCATTTTCTTTTTGCATTTTCGGTAGGCCCACTATGAAATCCATGCTGATATTATCCCACTTCTACTGCGAAATAACCAGATTTTAATTCTCCGCCTGGCCGTTGGTGTTCGGCCTTCACACGCTGACAAGCTAAGCATTGTAACACGAATAGAGCCACATCCTTCTTCATACCATGCCACCAAAATATTGCGCAGATCCTTGTATATTTTAGTGCTTCCCGGATGCAAGGAATACTTCGCAAAATGAGCCTCGGTCAGTATTTTCTTCTTGAGTTCCTCATCCTTAGGAGCGTACAATCTTCCCTTGACACGAATAGTATTATCTTCTACTACAAAGTCGGTCGCCTTTCCTACTAGAATCAACTCACGTATCTTCTGCAGAAATGGATCGTCCTTCTGAGCAGTCTTAATCCTTCCCTGGAGGCTCGGCTCAAGCTGCAACTGAGCCAATTGTATATTCTGTGTAAGGATTTTGAATTCGATTCCCATCTCTTCAAGATCTCGTGGTACCTCCTTTGCTACTGCTAGTGTCCCGACGAATTTTTGACTCAAGGCATCAGCTACTACGTTCCCTTTACCAGGCGTGTAAGAAATCGTGAAGTCATAATCCTTGATCAATTCTAACCAATGTTGTTGCCTCAAATTCAATTCTTTTTGTGAATATACTTCAGTCTTTCGTGATCTGTGAAGATCTCGCAGAACACACCATAGAGATAGTGTCGCCACAATTTCAATGCGAACAAAATCGCCGCCAGTTCTAGGTCATGAGTTGGGTAATTCTTCTCATGCTGCTTGAGTGTCTCGACGCATATGATATTGTCTACCCACTTTGTATGAGAACACATCCCAAACCAAGTCCCGACGTGTCACTGTAGATCTGAAATCCCTCCGAGCCTTCTGGAAGTGCTAAAATTGGAGCCATGACGAGCCGCTGCTTTAGTTCCTGAAAACTACTCTCACAGTCGTTGGTCCACTAAATACGACTCCCTTCTGAGTGAGGCGATTTAGAGGCGAAGCGATTCTTGAAAATCTTTCACAAACATACGGTAGTATCCGGCTAAACCAAGGAAACTCCGTATCTCACTAGCTGATGCAGGCTGTTTCCAATCTACAACTGCCTCAATCTTCTTTGGGTCAACGGCAACACCTTCTACCGAGACAACATGCCTAGGAATGATACGCTGTTCATCCAAAATTTGCATTTGCTCAGCTTTATACAATTGATTTTCTAGAAGTGTCTGAAGTACCGTTCTCAAATGCTCAACATGCGTCTCCCTGTCTTTCGAGTAGATTAAGATGTCATCGATGAATACAACAACGAACTTGTCTAAGAACGGTCGGAATACTCTATTCATTAGATTCATAAAGGCTGTGGTGCATTAGTCAAACCGAATGGCATGACAAAAACTTATAGTGTTCGTATCCTGTACGAAATGCTGACTTAGGGACATCTTTGGGTATGATCTTCAACTGGTGGTATCCTGAACAAAAATCAATTTTAGAAAACACGTTCGCCCCTTGTAGTTGATCCAACAGATCATCTATCCTTGGCAAGGGGTATTTATTTCTGACAGTTGCCTTATTGAGCTCTCGGTAATCGATGCACAACCGCATCGTCCTATCTTTTTCTTTATAAACAGCACAGGAGCTTCCTATGGCGATACACTTGGGCGAATGTATCCATGGTCTAGTAATTCTTGTAGCTGTAACTTTAGTTCCTTTAATTCTGCCGGAGCCATTCTGTATGGCGCCTTCGATATCGGGAGAGTATCCAGGAATGTATCAATTGTGAATTCAATTTCTTTATCCGACAGCATTCCAGGTATCTCGTCCAGGAACACATCGGGGAACTCTGCCACAATTTTGGTCTAATTCGAGCCTATATTCTTCACCTGAGTGTCTTGAACAAAAGCGAGGTACCCTTCACACCCTGAGTACAATATGTGCCTTGCTGTAACTGTCGATATTACCATTGGTCCTTGGAACGTCGAGCTGCACGAGTAAGAGAACTCCATTTCTCCGGGTAGGCGAAACACAACTCTCTTATCCGCATAGTCGATTGTTGTATGACAGGCGTTGAGCCAGTCCATTCCCAAGATGATTTCGTACTCTTTGATGTCAAGTACAATTGCGTCCAAGGATAAAGTCTTGCCTCCAATTTTGATGTAGCCATCCCTGCAAATCAAAGTTGCAGGCATATCTACTCCCGAAGGAGTACTAACACACAGAGCCTCTTATTAGAGTCATACAAATTTATTTTCCATTGCAAAATCAGACGAGATAAAGCAATGAGTAGCACTAGAGTCATATAGTACCTTGTAGGTATGCCTTTGTACAACAACATACCTGTTATAACATTCTCTGCATCTTGGGCCTCTGTCTGAGTCAAGGCATAAACCCTTCCTTGCGCACCTTGTTATTGATTCGATGCATTCCCAGTTGTTGCAAGCAAGGCTAGTGGCGCTTGACCACAAATATGATTATGTTGACCCCAGTTCTGATTGTTATACTGCCAACGATACTGGTTGTTAAACTGTCCACGAGGAGGATGATGATTCCCTCCCTGCCTTTACAGTCAGCTTCCTTATGGCCTTGTTCTCCGCATTTGAAACATCTAACACGACAATCCTCTGATCGGTGTCCCCAATGGTTACATGCTTTACAACGCATCGCATGCTGAGGCCCTCTATTGCCTTCCGTGTTATGACGCTTAGGCATCATTCCTACTAGCAGACCAAGGTCATTTCTGATTTTTGTTGCCTTGGCTGCTCTGTGTTGTCCCATGGCCAACTGGCAGATGGAATCTCTCTATCTGAGAGCAGTTTCGTACGCCTCCCTATAAGACATACACTTTTGACTTAGCACATCGTGCTGTAGGCCGTTATTCAAGCCTTGCACGAATCTTCCTCACTTTGCGTCATCATTCGGAACCATGTATCCAGCGAATGCAACTCTCTTCAGAAATTCAGTTTCATAATCATCCACTGATATACTGCCCTGTTAGTGCAATGAACTCCTTCTTTTTCTGTTGACGGATAGCTGGTAGAATGAATTGGGCAATAAAAGCCTGCTTGAAGGTCTCCCAAGATATCTTCATATCCGGACTATTACCGTAAATGCCTGTCTCTCGAAGTCCACCATTCCTGGGCCTTGAGGGGAAGTTGTATAGCGGTACACTCCACCCTCTTACTGCCCTGTATATCTAACATTCAAAAGTAGCCCTCAAGTGTGTTCAAGAAGCCCATCACTTTATCTGGCTCCGCCCTTCCATTAAACTCAGGTGGGTCATAGCTTTTGAACTCTGAGAACTTGAAGCTTGTTCTCTTCCGTGTCGACATTTCAGCTTTCTCTGCTGGCACTTCTACGGTCTCGGTTGCTGTGGCCTTTGCAGAAACATTGGGATCGACCATCAGCTTGGTGATAATCTGAGACAGATTATCGACTTGCTTTTGTGACCATCCAGCTGCTCTTAAAACTGATACTGAAGCTGCTCCTGAACTGTGCGATGTTGAGCTTCACTCTGCTTTCTCCGAGCTTCCATTAGTTTTATCAGTTTCTTTATTGGGTCAGACGATGAATTCGTCTTCGAGCTATCACCTTTAGTCATTCTACAACAAAAATAATTCTATTGGCACTCATAAAATATTTATGGGCTTATTGAATGGAACATTATTTCATGCCAGTGCTATCGACACCATCAACCGAGAAAATTTGTATCAAGACTTCCTTTTTGAAAACATTTTCAAAATTGAGGAATTAAAACCGTGCTTTGATACCACTTGTCACACCCCGATTCGGGGAATCATTCGCTTCACTTGGATTCACATCAAATCGTTCATCCTCGCTAAGGCGTGATGCTGTACAAGTCTGGAGTTGCACTTGTATAAGACAAGAACATACACTTTTGTGTCGTTTCAAAACATTTAGAATAAGCCACATTTGTAGAGACAATGAGTACGCAGAATAGGAAGAAATAGTATTCATTTTATTGATAATTGTAGCCAAAATACAACTTTTCTCGGTACTCTTTGAAATGCTTTTTTGGCTACATTGATTCATGAAATGAAATACAACTGATAGGCTGCAATGAAATAACTTCTCGTTCCATACATGATGCTCTTTAGTACTTTGAAATCTAAGCAACAATCTTTGAAAGCTCCGCAATACTTCGTGCGTCTTTATTGAAAATAACTTTGAAAGAAAATAGCAGCAACTCAAAAGCCTTAGTGCAGACGTGCAACCGAGCCTTCTCCAGTACATGTGTAGGAGGGGTCAGCACATTATAACAATGCGCTAGTGAGTCCCGTTGGCCCACTCAGCTAAACCAACATTTTGAATTAATGACAAGTATTTTAAATCATGATATTTGTTTGGGACAGGCAACATTTAAATAATTCACATTTGAGGCAACATGATATTATATGAAACAACTGCTTATTTTACCATTGGCCAAATCCAGCTCTCCTACATAAGATACAGAATAATAATAATACTTTACCGCCCCTACATAAGACATTGATTAGCATACATCCTTACAACATGACCACTGGAGTTGTTAAACCATATGAACTCTTTTCATTCATTTGCCTTTGGGACTTCAAGGTAATGCGATGACAGCACATTAGGTAGCGAGCCTCTATGATGCCTCGCATTACCGTGCTCCAAAGAACTTCATTATTTCCTCCTAGGTCGAATCGGTCCCGGCGCCCCGGTACCGTTCGAGGAAATTAAATCTCAAACCTTATGCACAAGTTGTCCATGGTCATGCGATTATGTGTCCGACTCGATAAACACAGTGCGCATAGAATATTAAAGTAACAGGCAACATGTTAATTATCACACTTCATATCCATCGTCTCAGGCATCAATTTATTTCATTTCAATGTTCATTAGGGCAAGCAACATTCATTGTTGTTAACAATGTAATCGATTTATTCAATGTTCATTCTTTAGCTTCTTAGTGGTATTGACTTGTGGCATTAGCATCAAGTTATCGACAACAGATGTTGCAAGATAATTTATTTAGTTGGCATGAAGGAGTAGCGAGAGGGACAAAACCACCACAGAGATCCACACTCACCAACTAGAGAATTGTCGAGAGGGAGAGGAACACTTGCGCGCTTAGCCTTCCGTCATGCGTCCATCTGCAATGGCACCACAAGTTTGGTTAATACTCCGTCTCGTTATGTTCCCTTCTCTCAGAATTCTTAAGAATGAATGCTATGAAAATTGATGAAAACGGGCAAGAATCAAATCATCGAAAACCATTCAGAAAAGTATTGATCAAAACCAAGCAACAAAAGCAGCAGCAAAACATCCAGAGAAAACTCTTGGACGCATTTCAAGAGAAACCAATCCACCAGTTGGAAAGGTTCTTATGCACTTGTCCGTGATCGATTCGATGCCGACGGTAAGTTTCCCAGTACTCGGTTCGACCGAGTGATCAAGCCACAAGCCTTACATAGTGAACCGCTAGGAGCGGGGCACTATAGCCTCTACAGTAGGTCGGGCTCGATATGCTGACTGACTAGATAACTAGTACCGCCTGGCTTTAATCTGTACTCCTTCTGGCTGCAGGTCCTCGGGTTGAAATACCTCTGGTATTCTTTGTCCACTATGGTCTATCAACATCTGAATACTCTGCTGGAGAATGAGATCTCGTTGTTGCTGTGACTCTATCACATCCTTCATGATCCCTAAGAATGCATGCATTGGGATGATCTGATACTACCTCTGCTCGGACTGTTGACTGTACTGGTGATACAGGCCCTGACTCTGGGGATGCCTCGTCTAGATGATGATCTATCACTGGTACTGACTGATGAGACTGGCTGAACTGGCAATACTGACTGTACGGGCACAACGAGCTGATCGAGATGTACGAAAAACACTACCCTCAGGTCGACTCTCGACTCTGCTCCTGAATGCTCCGACCGATCCTCCAAAACTGGCCTAACAGAATTGTTGACCTGCCATCGGCAGAACCCAAATAAGATGATCGGAAGTATTAAGAACAGTGCCCTTGAAAGTTAAAGGACACAAGGATCAAATCGAGGAAAATGAAAGATCAACGATCAAGGAAAACATCAGGTCAAAGGATCAAAGATATAGAATACGAAGGATATCAATAAAGGAGAATTATGATTGAGATATCTAAATATCAGTAACCCCATATATCTGATAAATTAGACCTGTATGGCAACCACTAAAACCTATGTCATGTCCCATAACCAGAATACTAGCAAGTAGGGATGAACCAAGCCAGCTACGTATTCCAAAGTACTCCAGTACCTCGAAATAACGTATAAGCTGTATTGACATAGGGGTTACTACTACACAATCAATCCTAGGTCAAGCAATCATATGTCTCTCAATCACAGGAAAATATGCAAGGTACAAAAAGTATGATCATCAGACATAAAATAATAAAGCGTCCCAAACTATATATACATGGATGATCATGAAGCTAGTAATACAAAGTGAAGAACTAGCAAGAGTAATAGTTATACATGATAACCTCTAGCTATAGTCTAGAATATGCAAATCATGTTTAGGCCCGTAGGCTAAATGTCAAGATCTAGAACACGAGCTAAACACGTGCTCGGAGGCTAAACGCCACAAAAATAATGTACATAACTAGTAGGAGAATGAAATAGGAAACCACTAAGGTACTCTAGTGCTCCGGGTAGTCACTGTCGAGTAGATGGTACGGAAGATCCTTCAGACTCCTCTATCAGATCTGGCTAAATAAAACCAGTGGGGTCAGACCCCAATAGCAAGTACCACAAAGGAAGCCAAACTATGAACTAAAACCAGCAATTACTAACATAGCAACGGATAGAGACAGAAATAAGTAAATACGGATCGAGACTTGTTCACTACCAATGCACTTATCCCGAGAATAGAAAAGACAATAAGGAAAGCAACATTGAGCATAAAGTAAATGATATGTGACACAATGTAAACAATAGACATGTGAATTAAACGGAAGCATGTGAACATGTGAGATAAACTGAACATTGTAAGAGAAAAGTACACGTGAGCATGTGAGATAACTAGACATATGAGCTTGTTAGATAACTAGGACATGTGAGCATGTTAGATAACTCGGACATGTGAGCATGTTGGATAACTGGGACATGTGAGCATTTAGATAACTGGGACATGTGAGCATGTTAGAACTATATAGAACGACAAATGATAAGATGACTTAGGAACTATTCTGGAACCCAAGTTACAACCCGTAAACCAAACAAGGATCGGGGTTGTAACTCTTCCCCTGAATAGAACTTAGTCTCTAATCATTTATCGACAAAAGTAAAGCATAAACAATAATGTACTAAAATAAACATATACGGACGCTGCCTAGACAAAACTAGACTAGACTAGACTCCATACAACAATCACGGCCAAGCAACGAGTACAGCTTTATATATTAGCTAACTAGGGTTACCACAACCTAATTCCTAACATATGCACTTTTGAGAAATCCAATCCAGTTACCTGCCCTGCAGACTACCCGACTTATCCAGGCCAAAAGAAAAAAAAGTAATGGTGGATACATCACCCGGGAGACAAATGTATCCCAAGATCTAATAGTGTGTACACTGCCCAGGAGACAAATGTACCCTAAGACATAATAGTGGATACATCGCCCAGGAGACAAATGTACCATAAGACATATAATAGTGGGTACATCGACCAGGAGATAAATGTACCCTAAGACATATAAAAGGTGCAACACTCGATGGTGCACTGGAAGTATGCTCATCATGATAGATAGCTCCAAATCCATTCACATTGGGGTCGGAACAAAGGGCTTGCAGGCAACCAAAAATTCTCCCTCCCAATGCATCCGGATAACCAAGCTAGTTGTTTAGTCCTTAACATTTTCTTGTTGGATTATCGGTGTGGCATTCCGCAGAATCCATCATAGACATGATATGTAAGACTGGACAAAAAGTAAAATATGCACTACAACAAGCCACAACAAGAAAATATAATAAGCTGGAAGCTAGGAGTGCGCTACGACGAGCCACTATAGAGAAATAAAAGTGCGCCATGATAGGCCACTATCATGTAAGCAAGGAAAGACACGTACAAGAGTGCACCACGACGGATCACTATCTAGTAAGCAAAGAAGACATGTAACATGAGTGCACCACGATGGGCCACTATCATGTAAGCAAAGAAGAGACATGTAACATGGGTACACCACGACGGACCACTATCTAGTAAGCAAAGAAGAGACATGTAACATGCACCACGACGGGCCACTATCTAGTAAGCAAAGAAGACACTGCAATAAATATAGTATGTAAGAAAGAATTTGATAGAAAAGACGTATCATGGCATACGAGAAGGAATAAATAAAAGTAAGTATATGGCATAGAACAATAATTGAATATGTGCTAGTGTCAAGTGTATATAATGTACAATCATTCTCTAACTACACAAGATCATCTAATCATGTTAAGAATTTATTATAGTTGAAGAAAATATCAAGTTATTAAGTCGGGTCGTCGCAAGTTAGGCCAAGTACAGAAAACATGACAAGAAGATCAAGAACTATGATTTGAAATTATCAATCGCATATGAACTCCAATTAAGGTGAAACAAAAAGATTCTTGAAGCGAAGACGGAGATCTACAACTTTCATGTTTTGAGTTTTATAAGATACTAGCTACAAAATAGCTTAAATATGCAAAATGGCTAAGTGCACGAAAGAGCACAGAAAGCGCGCAGGAAGTGCACAAAAGTGCAGGTTGGTGCAGGAAGTCTGCTCACCTTTTCCAAAATCAGCACCTAAGTGCATAAACAACCCATAAACTCAAAACGACATAACTTCTTCAAAATAAGTCGAAATCAAGCCGTTCAAAAGCCAAAATTGGATAGAACGAAATTCCCCACAATATAGGACCATAAGATTTTAAAAATTATAAATTTTTAGGGATTAAAACCAAGAAAAGAAGAAAAGTCTTAAAACTTATATTTACAAAAAAATGTAACCATCAAAACCAAAAACTTTAAGTTCTAAAGAGGCTTAGAATCATACAAGAAAGAAACAGAACAAACAAAAATGACAAAAATAATAGCGTTCAAGGTTTGGCAAGATGTACTTGCCTAGGTTAAGCTCCAAGGGGAGAGAAGAGAAGAAGAAATGAAGAGAGAGTAAAGAGAATGAAAAGAGAGAGAGGAAAGTGAAAGGGTATATATAGAAGGGGTATTAATCATAACCATTGGATGGTGATCCATGTGAAGATCTAAGTCAATCATAGCCATCCAAAAAAACTAAGTATCCATTGGATAATAGTGCATCTACACTATTCATAAAAAAATATCTAATACTATATCATCAAATATCTAAAATGTGAAAAAAATATGTCCGGGTAGTGTGCCGTTGGTATACGCAGGTATATTGGCGATATGTCGGTCAAGGAAAAAATCTATAAGTTGGAAAAAAATTTAAAGAGTTCTGAAAACCAAGAAAATATGAAATACAGTACAAACGTATCCGTATATAAATACGATACTGTGAGACGAGTCTCACATAGGGTGTGCAGCAGCTACCTTGGTTTTATGGTAGTGTCCCGATAGCCGGACACGAGAAAGATGGGCATCGATTGGGGTTACGATAGATGGGGTCACCGGGCTTAGAATCTCGGTGCCTGATGGCCACAGTCGGCTGTAGGTGGCCGCTGGAAACAAGGAAGCAGGGAAATTAAGGTTAGGGTTAGAGATTGGATGGTTGCGGCTGTGTCGGGGCTTTTTGACATGAGAGAATTGTATGAGTGGAATTCGTGTCCGATGTGTCGGACACGAAAGAGAAAGATGTAACTGTAATCAAAATAGTGGAAGTAAAAGATGGACACGGACACGGTACATGGCACGATGGGGCTATGGCTAATCATTAAGAAGCGTCGAGTTGAGGGATTTTGTGGAGAAAACAAAAGGAGGACCCCCTATATATAGGTGGAGATTCCTACATAAATAAGGATTGGGAATAAATGTTACCAAAGATTTAAATCAATCAATTAGATTAATAAAATCTCAATCCATTAATTGATAGCAACACAATTTAAATAATATCTAATATTTCAAATAACATTTAAAATAGATTTTTGAAATCTTAAAATAAATGATAATAATTAAATAATTATAAAATATTTCTATAAAATCTTATTTTAAAATAATAGACAAATATCTCTGTCATCCAAAATTATTTATGATTTCCTCTATAAAATTAAATAAAAATTTCTAGCACAAAATATTAAAATAAAATAAATAAAATTTTAAAAAATTCGAAAATAGGGGTTACACTATACATGTCTAAATTGCACTTGTACAAGACAAGCATCAAAACATGATCGCTAGAACATCTCACAGACAAGTCACCGCAACAAAAAAGAGAGTAGAAAGTCGATAGTCAAAAGATATATGAATAATAATTCACTTTATTAATAATCTGCAGCAGAATTACTAAGACTCTAGGCTATTGTATAACTAGACTACAACACTGAATCTCAATTCGATAAAAGATGCCACAAGTCTTACAACTCATATAAAACTGATACAATCAATATTGTTCGATACATTATGTCCCCTTTTAAACAAACATATCTAGCCGAACAACTTCACGTTACCAATCCGAGCTTCAATGCCTCAGTACGTCCAAGTAAATCTCCATACTTGGGGGGTTGTGGGTCAATACATTATCGTGTACTAGTGAGTGTCTCTAGCCAACTCAACCAAAATCAACACGTTGAATAAGTGACTGCAGAAAAAATATGTGGTTTGTCTAATCTTGCCTTAGGACCAGTTAATAATTCATATACGTAAATATGTTTATAAATATAAAAGTGTTACGCAACCAAGTTTGATCTTATCCAATACTTGCCATCCTTCCTTGTCAATACAATGATATCTTTCATAATATAAAAGAGTATCATAAGCGCGTTCCTGCATAAGACATTCATTAGCCTTTATAAAATACATAAACATGTCAAATGTCCATTAATGTATCAAGTACTAAGCCTACAAGTAGATGACATTAGCATGCAGTCAAACTATATGAAGATTTGGCACTACAAGCTATCTTGGACTATTTCGGGTTAGACGACCCCCAGCCCTGGTAGCTATCTTATACTGAATGTTTCTATAAACCCCAGGGTTTTTTTAATTTTATTTATTTATTTGGCTTAAATAGTAATTTTTATATTTTATATATATTTTAAAACAAATATTTATTATATATAGCCTTAGCCATGGTTAAGTTTTGGGATGCATATTGACTATGAGTTATGGCATGGCTGGTGTAGTGATGTGCCATAACTAGCATATTAGTCATTGTAGGGATGGCCTAGCCATATTTATATCCCTTGTATGGTAATAAGTCAAGATGTGGCTTAAACCATATTTTTTGGCTTAATTAATTAATTATTTTTAGATGCTTTTGACTTTTTAGGAGACCCGGTTGTACGAAACTAGCTCAAGCTTGACCCGAACCAAACACAAACCCTTGTAGACATATAGTGCATCCAAATATCTCCATGTAGATATATATATTTTATTTAAATTAATATATTTCTATCTATAGAAGTTTCTATTTATAGGAAAATCTATGTATGCAGTCCTAGTTGGCATTAGTCTAATTTGACCCAAAGTCAAACCAAATCCCAATTAGGCTTGAAATGTATCCAAGATACACACACACACACACACACACACACACACACACACACACATACACACACACACATACATACATACACATATATATATATATATATATATATATATATATATATATATATAGTGGGTTCTATATAGAACTACCTACATAAATATTTAATCTTAGCTAATTAATCACCCTTTATGTAACTAAGAAACCAGCACCCTACAATACCCAAATATAACCCATGTGGACAATACCATGCTTGACCGACCATAGCAAAACAGCCCTCTCTTGGCCAACTACCTATAGACACTATAAATCCATGTTCCAAGCCATAAATCAATCTTCCCAAGCCTATAGGCCCATATATGCCTATATATGTAGTAACTTCATAAAATTCAAACTCTAACACCAAAAACTATCATTTACCACCCAAGAGAAGTCCCTTCCCCATTAATTCCGAAAATAACACCCCTCTCCCTCTCCTTCATCATCCTTTCCCTCCACAATACCTTCTAATCATCTCCAGTCACTCAAAATCTCTCCTTACACCATGTCTTCACCCAAACACCATTAAACCATCAAAAAGACTCCACCTTCACCATCAAATTCATCAAATCACAATTTCATCTTGTTCAACCCATCAAAGGGGATAGCAAGTAAGCAAAGCAAAAAAAGTTGGGTTCTTGGACAAGGAGGAGCACCAACAACTCATCTTGTGAAGGATTTCGATAAAAATTATCGAAAAGCAGGAAGAGAGGCGACTGTTAGGCACCCGAAGGAAGACATTCTCGTCTGTTATCACGAGAAGGGACTAACTTTTTCATCTCAAACCCCCATGATATTAAATATGTATAATATGATATTAATGTCTTACAAATTCAAATTTTGATACATTTATTCCATATTACAATCCATGGAGTTTGTATGTTGAGTTGTGGGAAATCGGGTCACGGTAGGACTAGTTTGAGCCCTTTTAATGCGAAAGTTTAAGAAATTGTTGGAATTTATTAAAACTAAATTTGGTGTAGGTTTATTACTATAAAATATGATTTAAAAAATATTTTCATGAGTTTATCATCTTAGATATCGAAAAAATAGGTGTCAATATACTAGCTTTTCGTGTAAATGCTGATATAGAATAAATATTAGAGACTGAACGGATGAACAAATATGATTCTATTTTATCTAAAATAATCAGTATTAAATATATTTTAAATAATATTTTATGTATTTTACTTATATTGGAAGTTGGCGATGTTCCGGACAAGTTTTGGGTAGACTAGCTGACATATAAGTCAACTAGCCATATATTTTCTTCAGAATTTCAAATATGAAATTCAGAGGTTAATTTCATATAAATTATATTTAAATTATTATTTTTATGATTTTAGATGATTTATGTATGTCGTTGAAGTAGGGAATTAACCGAGAATTTTGGAAATCAGAAACCTTAAAACTAAGTTCGATATCTCATGGAAACATGTGTGTTATGTATATAAATTTAGTGGTTCCATGAGGTATTTGGACATGGTTATTTATGGTTAGTAATAATAATTTAGATAATTTAGTCACGTCATAAGTTTCTTTGTTAAATACGTAAAGTAGTTAATTAAATGTTTATAGGAATATTTGTAAAGATAGATATTTATAAATGATCTTCTGTACATATGCCTTGATATCTATAAGGTTATATTTACGTACATGATTATTATATATATGACTTTCAGTTTAAAATCTAGCAATTTAAAATATCTATTTTAGGGGATATAAGTATTATCAAAGATATTAATTTTTCAAATAAAACTGTTTTAAAAAAGCTTTAATTGATCTCTAAATGTTATCTATGAACATATGTTATATCTATATTATTATGTAGAAGTGTTACCGGTGTAATTATAATAATCAAAATAAGTTTTTAATATATATTGTATGGAGGAAACTATTTTTCATAAATAAATCCTAATAAGGACTTGATTAGATGCATGTGTGGTATGCGATTTTTGCTTGTCTGTCTTGGGCTCTGGTGGATTCTTTGAGGACTGTAGCAACTATAGTTCATGCGAGTTTGGATACAACTTTTGTCTTCCCAGAATCAACACGGATTGGACAAACTCTAGGCAAGTATAACTTGCCAAATTAATTTATAGTATTTACATGTTTTCTTTATTTCAGTCATTACCTGTCGTACTGTTGTATATTTTTCTGTTTATTATCTGCATGTTATCCAGATTATACTATCATGATTATATATATTCCTGATTATACTTGTTCCTTGTTAGTCATGATGACACGTGAGATGAGATACACGGAGTGTTGTCTTGCAGGCTAGTTGACCTTACATGATTTGTAATTATACCTGTTCCTTATTAGAAGACTGGCTAGACGTGTCGTGGATGCGAGACGGACAGTAACATTTCGGAGGGGAAGATGATTACTACTTGCTGGGCCATGCTGTGCACTTACACTTTATTTATATAATATATAAATATATATTTTATACATATATATATATATATAATATATATTATATATATATTAATATATATATATATATATATATTATGTATATGAGGAAGGATCAAGATCCCCACACTTTTGTATCCCCATGCATCCCCCTATTTGCACCGTTGGATTGTGTTTTAAGTCATCTAATCTTAACCGTTGATTTACCAATGGTTAAGATTAGATGACTTAAAGCACATCCAACGGATGTGAATATGGGGATGCATGGGGATGCAAAAATTGTGGGGATGCATATCCTTCCTCTATAGATATATATATAATATATATATATATATATTATATATATATATATATATATATTTGGAGAGGAGTCATGTTTCCTGATTTACAGCCTCTCTTAGTTAACGTGAGATTCCAACACGGAGTTGCGGCTATATGTATACTCCCTTAATTACCGTTGAGATTCCGACACGGAGCTATGGTTATATGTATACTCATACCCTATTGCATTTACTTTGGAGATGCCTCCGCTTGCAAACATCGTCCTCAAATTGTATTGTGTAAACCCCCTAAATTTCCACTACAATTTTTTAAATAAAATTTGTATCTACTCATCGCAAGGAAGTACATGTTCTTGTATTTGTACGTCGCGGACGAATATGTATTTTTGTATTTGCTCGACGAGTACGAATATGTGAGATAAAATTTAGGAATGTGAGATTGTGTTTCGATAAGACGATAAGATCAAAGGACTTCTCGATTGACAAATTGGTTCTTTGAAGTAAATCCATTGTTGAGGAAAAAATTTTGGAGATGATAAATAGAAGCTTTGATTAGTTTTCAAGGGTTGATCATTTTTTGAAGATGAAAATTTTACATCCTTGATGTTAAGAATCAAGTTTCTATGATGATTGTAGATGTGAATTTCATTGATGAATTTTTTTTGAGATTAATTGAATACCAAATTGCAAGGAGATTATGAGAGGAGGAATTTATTTAAAAAAAGGGGAAAAAAGACAAAGAAGAGAGATTAAAATGTTTAAAGTTTTTGGGGCAGTTAAAATTTTTATGGATAAATGTAAAAATTGAATCAAAGAGAAGAAAATGTGTTTCAAATAATTTAAATTTTGTAGAATGTGGAATTTGAGGAGAGACACTAAATTAGACTTGAGTATTGGCAAGGTGATATTCACGATTCGAAGGTTATGGAGAGATTGAATCTCGAATACTGGGTTGTGGATTATATACTGTGATTAAGAAAATTTAATACTTATTTTTTTGAGGTTACACAATTATGGATTTTGTTATAGTGTTGATCAAAACTTAGACGCCAATGGAAAGTCGTGTATATAATCGTTTTTCTTAACTATATACCTTGTTATTTTTCTAGATATCTAAGAGGCATGTTGTTGTCTTATGGCATTTCTCTCTCCTCGCTGATGTCGTGATTTCTTATTGGTAAATTCCTTCTATCCCTCAACCCTACCTATTCCTAAATTTCGAGGACAAAATCTTCTAAGTTGGGTAGGATGTAAACCCCTTAAATTTCTACTATGATTTTTTAAATAAAATTTGTTATCAACTTGTACTTCATCGCAAGCAAGTACGCGTTCTCATATTTGTACGTCGCGGGCGAATGTGTATTTTTGTATGTGCTCGACGTGTGGCGAATATGTGCGAGGTACATATTTCTAGAAAAGCATTTTATTTTATTATGGAGGAAGTAAGTTTTCAAATATATATATAATATATATATATATATATATATATATTATATATATATATATATATTATATTATATTATATTATTATATTATATATAATATATATATAGATATATATTATATTCTATATATATATATCTATATATTATATATATATATATATATATATATATATATCTATATATATAATACTTAATTTGCTTAAGGTTGTAAGCAAAGATTTATTTTCGTTTACTCTATAAACGACTATTTTATTTTATAGTATAAATATAGTAGTAACTTAGAAAACGTTGTTATAAATATTTGCGAACATAAATTTTATTCATATAAAGATTTTAATATCCAATTTTCGAAATTATTACTATATTAATTTTATAAGTTATAAAAAGATAACTCTAAACTAGTTTTTATGAATTAAATTGGTATTTGATTTTATCGAATAATTTTAAATAGTTTTTGAATTAAATATAAGATTATTTAGTGTGTATATATTTCGGAAGGATATTAATGATTTGAAATAAAGTGTTTTAAATTAAATAACAGAATTATCTACCGGAGGTTTAAACCATCCTAATGCATATCCAACTAGGAGCACAACCCCCTATATAAGGGGAGGCTCCATATTTTTTCCCCAAAATTCACAAATCTAATTTCTCCACCCAAGGCGTGCTGTGCATCGTGTCGGTATCCATCGTTCTTATTCCATATTATACATATACATTGAAATCTTGCGTGTCAGACACACCCCCGACACCAAATTTCTACCTTAATCCTATCCTAAATCCTGTCCATCGCAAGGCTCGACCCCGTCTTCTCCGCCAAACTACGGTGCCACCATCACCATCTTCCACCACCCTGTTCCTCCATACCGTCATCGCACCACCACCAAAGTCAACCGCCTAATCCCGGACACACCGCCCCATCCACGATCACCATCATAGCCAAAAATCGAACACCAATACATATACAAATTGTCGCAGCCCTTCCCCGACACCATTGCTACCGACCGTACCGACCACCACCCTCGCCATCATCAGTACCCCCGTCACCAACACCCAGAGCCAGCGACTCCTCCGTCGAGCTCCCTCTCCAGCATGGCAAACCCATATCTCACGTGTCTACGACCACCGTGTCCGCACCTCTCCGGTTCGTGCCACCTTCTTCGCTGGTGGCCGAGCCACCCGTTCCAATACACGCGTATCTCTCTCTTCCCTTCACGGTCGGCCATCCCGACCGCTGCAGTCGACCGCTGCGGCCTCATCAGCAGCGCCAGCCACATCAACCCAGTGAGCCCTTCCCCTCCGCTCATCTCTTCCTTATGTACTTCTCTACAGCTTCATTTCTTTTTCATCTCTAAAGTGCTGACTCTCACCCGATGAGAGAGAAGCACAAGTTCCCATTTAATTTATGCTACTAATATTATCTTGATTATTTTCTTGAGTTTGCTACAACAGTTAATACCAAGTTCTATAAGTAAATATACATACAAGAGGCAATAAGTTTTATTATTATGTTTATCATTATTAATGTTATATTAGTTGTTTATATGATTAATACTATTATTAGTTGTATTAATAATAAAATAATTGTTCTTTTTTACGGTTATGACAATGGTTACACAATATCTTTCATTTTTGTAACGAGAAAAAAAAGAATTTTTATATAGTTTTACTTTGACCCTATATGTAATTTCCAAACAAAAGTTTAAGGCCTAAATATATTGTTATTGCTGTGGTAATTTAAATAAAGTTTGTGATCTAAAATAATATAGTAGTATTTTTTTTATTAAATTATTTCTTTGGGATTTTAAAGTATGTATCACATAAAAGACATCTTTGTAATAAGATAGAGATTTCAACTTAAAAATATTATTTTAACAAAACTTAGTATATTTTGACAAAACTAAGATTTACAAATGATTTTCTAGATTTCATGATATTTTTGACTAACAAAGATATAGCTATCTACCTCAAAATTTTACTCTTGCAAACTTAGAGTTTTTCCTATCACTATCTTTTGGACCTTCAAGGTATTCACGTAAAAAGTATTTTTAAAAGCATGTATTTCTCAAGTATTATAAAATATCTTCTAAAATTAGCAAATGTATTTATTTCCATAAATTCTTTTCAATTATCTTAGTTGTTCATAACTAATTGTATTCCTACTTCCTTCCTGACTTCGGACCTCTATCTATCAAACATGGCTTTTGGACCATGTGGGACATGTCAGAATATCGCACTACTCCAGGCGACACCAGGCAAGATACCTTGCCATATATACTGTTTATATTCAGTCATCATTTCTTTAGTTATTGCATATCACTGTCTATTCATTTCCTTTTTTTTAGTTGTACCAATATTACTGTTCATGACTTACTACCTGCTCAGTGATATTAGTTCTATTTTATTTTATTATCTTTTGTTTGCATATGGACCTAGAGTTAAGGGACTACCGTTTGTAGTGTATCGCATATACCTTGACACAATTGTACCACGTGTATGTGTGAGATGAGTAGCATGTAGAGGTCCTTGCGTGTTGGCTGATCACCCGTGTGCATGCGTTTGGTCTAACTGCTAATAGAGGAATGTTAGGAGACTTAGCATTTAGTAGAGGTATAAGGTCGTAGATACGACTTAAATAAGAGCATTGGGTGGGAAGAAGAATACCTAACGTATGGGCTTCTTTGTACTTTTCTGCTTACCTGTGGGCTCCTCCGGAGACGTCGGCCCCACGTGCCCTTTGAAGTTTCCCAGAGCGTTATAGATGTACCCCCCTTGCACATGATGCCCTCTGACGATCTTCGAACGTTATGGACGTAGGCCCCTGGTGCCTTATACGGAAACCAAGTCGATCCTATTTACAGCCTGGGCTCATGCGTCGAAGGATTGTTTCTCAACTGCATGTTCACTTTAGTACGGTTAGATTACCTTATTGTTGTCTTGTCACTAAGTTTTACTTGTGACATATTTTATATTCAGTATTTATGGCATGTTCTTCCTGTATCTTGTTACGTCCCTCTGAGAACCTAGTGATCTCTCCAGGTGTGTGCCTTTGTGATTTTTCTAGATGCTCTAGCCAAGGCCATGATCTACTCTTTTGGGGATGATTACACTTTGATCGTCTTTTGCTTCGCCCGAATTTTTTTAATCTTTATTGTATTTCTTCTCCTTTACTAGTTGGTAGTGGATTTGTCTCCGCCCAACGATTTGTAAATAAAAATTTATGGGTTTAGAATAAATTCTCTCTTCTTTATTTGTGGATGAGATTATTGTTATGGTTTACTGCATTTTACAGCTTATGTATACATACGATGGTTCCATATATTAGAGTATAATTCGTATGTATGCAGCTGGCATATCTACGTACTTAGTCCTAAGTATTTTGGGACTGGGGCGTTACATATTGCATATAAGTGGCTAGACATGATTAGTTGTTAATTGTCTCTGTATTTCCTGTTCCTTCATGTTACTTACTGTATTTTATTTAAGCATGTATATTATGTATCTTCCTGCGTCACTCTGACGACCTGGTGATCTCTTCAGGTTATTGCTAGTTTTCTTCCAAGTTATTGCTGAGATCTGACATAGGCATAATAGGAGCTACATCTTCGGGATCTTCAGGTATCGTTAGTTGATGCCATCTACTCCGTTCTTCCTTAGTTATTTCCTTTCTTAGTTCACAGTATAGTTAGTATTATGGATGATATTATTATGATTACATGGACATCTGTTCTGATCTACACAGCTTATACGTATTTGAGTCGAACTAGAGTCTAGTTAAATATATAGCTGGCATGTATACAGTTTTTTAGTCCTATGTATTTTGGGACTGGGGCATGACAGTTTTCGAGTCATCTCGTATGCATCGCACCCTCCAATCTGACTAGTGAAGGTCCTGTCAATAACACTTCAGTATGACTTCCTTATTCCTTTTATGCTGAATTGATCTCGGTGCCCCGACGACCATTCAAGGAACACATAAACATTGTGCACAAGTTGTCCATGACCATGAAATATGCATGAATAGTTAAACTACAAGCATATACATGGTACAAATCAGAAGTAACTATACAACACATCTCTACTTAGCATTGTACGACAACATATTACTATATTCCTCGAGATATTGCTCGTACTTCCATTCTTGCCAATCAAGGGATTCTACCTTGGCAACCCGACAATTCCAAACCTTCCCAAGTTTTCATTCCATATCACTCTCCTCTACAAAATAACACAACCACAATGCTATATTCCACATGATAACGTACTAACAAAACTATTCTCGACATGATACATAAGTACAATAGTAAAAAAATCCATGTCTATCGCAGAAGTATAATTTTTTTTGTCAATAACTGCAAATTAATATTCAATGTTCTATACAACAAGTTGACAATAAGATAATTACTATCTTGGTTCTTTTCTTTTTATTAGCAAGCAACAAACTATAACATAAAGAACTAGACGTACAACATTAATTCATTAAGTATGAATATAAATGAGAGAATGATCAAAACCACCCACCTGTAAGCCCATTTACCTTGACCAGACAGATATCTGGAACATTCCTTTGCAAAAATCTATGTTCAACGACCCTTCAAACCAACAAAGCATCGATATGCCGCATGGAACGGGACATTACGTACACCATTCAAAAAAGTTTCATCCTCGAAACTTACAAGAACAAACTCCTCCAATTGCACCAACCGACCATTGAAGAAACTTTACTCGATCTCTGATTTAATCTCCCATGTCGACTCCACGAAGAATTAACATCAAAACATGCAGATTAATACCAAAGCAATCATGAAACACCTTATATACCTGATTAACACTGAGAAAATCCTTCTGCACATAACAAACACATCTACAACAACTCTCTTCACTTGTGCCTAAGCATGCTCTTCCAATCCATAGCTGCACTAAAGACACTTGAACATATGAACTCCATAAACTCCATGAAGCATCTTTCTCTAGTCCAACTTGAATACGTCTTGCATAACTTCAAAGATCACTCAAACACAACTTTCATCATACTTCAATCAATATAAGCTCACTCACGTCTTAGTCAAATCTATTGAATAGCTTGTACCACCGAACTCAATCCAACCATTTCCAAAACTTAACTAATAATCCTCTTCCTCCATCAACAATGCACCTTGCACAAAATCGTACTGCTCAAACTCACTAGACGAGCTAACACTCACAGCACCAAGTAACCAGCCGTGAACTAAGGCAAACCTACCCAAGTACTATATCCCATCTATTCTGAATCAAAGAAACATAGCCTAAAACCAATCAATATCTCCAATCAAATCAAAGTGTTTCACCTCAAAATAATCCAAACAATTCTTAAGACATCAAATTTAGTTACCATATCTTCCAAATCTGACTGCATCAAAGTCCTAATCACAATTATACATTAATACTCATTTCTAGCAACTTCGGTATACCGTCGCTGCTATTTTTGCTCATCTTGAGCCCTACTTTAGCCATTGGTCCTCCATTGTCTTCGTCGTAACTTTTGTTGATGCTTTACGACGTTCAGACTATCCTTCCACGCATCTCGAATTGAGGCTGTAATCCCAATAGAAAGATCTCGTCATTGATGAATGATACTTCGAAATATTGATGTATGGCTACACCCAAATTATGACTTCGGTTGTATCTAGTTTCAACAACTTTAAGATCCGCTAGCAGAACTATCATTTCCAATCTTATTCTTACATATATGTTTGTTTTTATATATCTTGTTGTTGGTTGGTAATTGGGACTGATTCATTCACTTGCATAACTGAAACACAAAAGGAAGGAGACGTTGTTGAGTCCAGTCAAGATGATAGGAACCAAACTCAGCCGGAATTCGGTCCAAACTAGGGTAATTTATGATAGAACCTTTAATAGGGTGCAAAATAAACTCTGGCCGAGTTTGGTTCGGTCGGCGGCTAACGAGTCTGGGATTTTAATCAGCACCGTTGGTTTTGTGTGGACGACTAGAATTTTTGTTGAGCTATTTTAGGGTTGTCTATAACCTAAAATAGGGTTTCTCAACCTATTTACATGCATTGATGGTGGAGGCATAGAAAGAGAACACACAGGAGATTCAAGAGTGCTTATCCACAGAAAACTAAAAAAAAGTCCGTACTTTGCTCTTTGGACTTGTTGTTCAAGACAGCAGGAAGTAGAGATCTGTGAGGAAAGTCATCGTCTTCGTCCAGGGAGATCACTACAGGTAGGGTGAGTGATTTCATTGTAATCTTCTTCTTCCTTTTTTTAGTTCGGTAATGGGTTGAACCTTTCGACAAAGCTTCAACAAGTTTGTACTCAATCTTGTAATTTTGCTTGAGGTTATAAAGATTGAGATTTGTTCAGGTAATACGATCGCCGAAAATACTGTGTTCTCATTGCTTGGTACTTGCGTTAGATGGGCGATTGATTATCTCAAGTATGTTGGCGTAAGTTTTTGCTACGATTAGTTTTAGACAATATATATCGATGCTTCCTTTTCTGACATATGGTATCAGAGCGAAAGTTCGATTCGTTCTGGTCTGATACCAACATCTGGTATTAGAGCTATCAAGTTTTCGAGAGGGAAGGTGCAACCATGTCTGCTGAGCAAATAAACACATGTTTGATCACCCTCATAGGAGAACTGTACAATTTGGAAGCCAAGGATGGAGGATCCACTCTAGTACAAGAATTTGCATGGTCCATTGGAGGGTGAAAATGTCAAGCCATTAGACAAGTCTGTTGATGACTGAAAGCGATTGGATCAGAAAATAGTTTGATTCATCCGTCAATGGCTGGACGATTTGGTGTTTCGTCACGTCTCCATGGAGAGTTCTGCAAAATCACTTCGCGCGAGAGAAGCTACATTCGCTGTGAGAACAGAAGACGGCTGGCAACCAGGTGTTTCTTATTCGCCTACTTGTCAACTCGAAGTATACGAAGGATGTCTCGATGGCACAACATCTGAACGAGATTCATGGTATCATCAATCAGCTATCTACAATGAAGATGATGATTGGCGATGAGCTTCAGTCCCCTCTGCTTTTGATTTCTTTGTCGGAGAGCTGGGAGACATTGGTGGTATCAATGAGCAACTTCGTGCCTGATAGAATTATCACGATGGATGCAGTCAAAAGTAGCTTGTTGAACAAGGAGGTCCAACATAAGCCGTTTCTTGAATCTTCGCAGGAGTCTACTTTGGTTGCTTCTTACTGGGAGGAAAGACTCAGTCATAAGCGATTGCAGATCGCAAGAAAGACTGCTTTCATTATGACGAACTAGATTATTTTAAGAACAACTACATGCTATCAAATGGGGGAGAATCAATATGCACAGTGAGTCTGACTCATTGAATAATTTCTCTTGAAATCGATAGAGGAGAGAGGGGGATTTAGATCCCTGATAATATCAAACAAATATAAAAAATAATACTGACTATAATAATTTGTCATATTTTGTGCGATATATTTGTATTAGAATAGGACCCGAGAGAGGGTGGATAACCAGCAATTTTAAAGGATGCACATATGTTATAGCGTTGATGGAATAAGAAAGTTCCTACTTATATATGGCACTATTGACTCATTATTCATTTTCCTTAGGTGTGGGCTAACATCAGAATATCGGTGCGATTATTATAGTACTATAAGTACAAATTAAACAAAACCATTTCAGCAGTGGTTAGCACTCTAGACTTTGAATCTGGCGACCTAGGTTCGAATCCCAATAGGACCTCCTTTTTTACATGTATTGAAACCTTTTTTTTACATGTTTATATATTGAAACATTTTTTTACATATTTTATATGTTGAAACGTACTGTACCAGGTGGCAGTGGGTGTTCATCACTGTCACGATAGTTAGTCCGGCCTACTGAAAGATTTCTCATACAATACATCATATTCGACCCATGTCACGCCCCAGAACCAGAATACTGGAGATCGGGGGACAAACACAGCCAGCAACGTATATAGAAGTATAATATACCTCGATATACGGTCACAGCTGTCTAGATGTATGAGGGTTTACCTACAAGCCATCAGTCTCTTATGGTCAAGAACAAGCCTAGTATCTCAATCTCAAGCAAGTAATAATAGTTACAAGATGTTAGACCATCAGATATTCAATAGTAAGGCATCCTATACATTTCATATATAGATGATCATGAAGCTAGTTATACAAAATACGAGGACTAGCAAGAGTTTCAGTCATACATGATCAATCCTAGGATTTGTTAATCATGTTACAGCCCGTAGGCAGACAGTAAATAAAGTATTCAACACGAGCTAACACTTGCTCGACGGCTAAACGCCTCAAAAGAATAATTTTACAATTAGAGTGGAAGAGCAAAATAAACCCACTCGTTGCCAGGATTTCGTCTAGTGTTCACCATCTGGCTGGAAGGCTGGGAGATCCTTGGGAGCTACTCCGAAATCTGGCCATACAAAATCAGCTGGGTCACACCCCAAAAAGAGCAAGTGCTACAAGGGAGGCTTCACTTAAGAACTAAAACCAGTATGTCAGAACATAAACATGAATAATAATAGAAAAACATGAAATGTAAATAAGGCAACAAATAACGAGAGGACGAGGAACTATTTCGGAAGCCAGGTTACAATCCTTAAACCAAACAAGGACCGGGGTTGTAACCCTTCGCCTGAACAGAACCGGGTCTCTAGCCATTTATTGCTAAGAGTAAAGCGTAAGCAAGCATGTCCTGAGATAGCCATGTACTGGATCTAGGCAAGACTAGACAGGGTTTGGACTCCATCCAATATTCACGGCCAAGCAAAGAGTATGACTTGATACTTTAACTAACTAGGGTTATCACAAGTCTAGTTACTAGCAAGATGCAATGAGATGTTTCGGCAGTCACAAGCCCTGCAGCTATTCAGGTTATCCAGGCGAGGTTCATACAAGAGTTATCAATAATTATTAGGTGACTTTGAGTACAACACATGACAGTGTGCATATTACTTGTTTCAAGAAGTGCCCCACATGACAGTGGACTGGAAATGTGCTATATTCGTCGGCAGGCTACAAGTCCATCAGGTGTGGCCGGGATAACGGGATCGCCTGTAACTATAAACATCTCTCTATATGAGCTACTTTGATCAATCTAGTAATTAACCTAGTCAGATTCAGCATGAATTCCTGACCGTGGTAACCAGGAATACAAGTCCTAGACATGATGCAAGACGAGACTGGTAGCTTATACTAGCACATTCAAGGACAATCACCCGCAGTGTCAAGATGAGTTATTACTCAGCATGTCAAGATAGCCGTCGCAACAGCATTCAAGATTATATGTCAGGTTTACTTGTCAAGAGTGTGCCACGACGGACCACTATCATGTCATGTTACTTGTTAAGAGTGCGTCTTAATAGGCCATTATCATGTTCTATCCTTACATTATCATGAATGAGAGCAACTTGTATAAAATAGCTAGTAACATATTCTTGAAGCTAAAGAAAAGATCTACAACTTTTATGTTGAAAGTTGGGAGAAATTCTGGCCATAAATCAGCGAAATGGGGCATATAACAGCCAAAATATGCACTATGTATCTATGCGGACTGGCACTATACGGCCAGACATAATACGGCTATGCGAACCGGCACTATACGATACTATGCAGCCATGCGGCCAGCACTATGCGATACTATGCAGCTATGCGGCCAGCACTATGCGGCCAATACTATACAGCTATGCGGCCACAACTATGCGGCACTATACAGCTGTACGGATTGGCACTATACGGTACTATGCAGCCATGCGGCCAAGACTATACGACACTATGCAGCCATGCGGCCATCACTATATGGCCAGCACTATTCATCGTCCCTGCCAGAACCAGGACAGATGAACATAGAAGATGTCCAAATCTTACTTTGGCCATAACTTCCTCAAAATAAGTCGAAATCTAACTTTTTAAAGGTCCATTTTGGGTAAGATCGAATTCTCTACAACATAGAACAATCAAAACTTAAAAATAATAAAGTTTGGTATATCAAAACACAAAAAAACCGAAAAGGCTACAAACTTGGATTTGTCTATCCGTCCAAACCGAAAACTCTAAATTTTAAAGATGCTTAGAATCATGTAGAGAAAAAGATAGAACAATAAAATGAAAGATCCACCATGAAGCAAGTTGCACTTGCCTAAGCTCTCTAGGTTGGTGGGAGAGTAATGGAGAAGAAGGAGAAGAAATAAATGGAAGTAATGAAGAGAGAGAAAGGGGTGGTTTAGTTTTATAAAGAGAGGGGATGGTTCAACATGTTGAACCAACCATCAAAATAAATCAAACCAAGCCATCCAAAGCAAGTCAAGTTGAACCAACCCAACCCAAGGTCAACCTTAGTCAAGATACATCAAGGCAAGCAATAAAAATATATGAAAATACAGTAAATAAAATACGGGTCAAAATTTGCATACGTACACTGAAAATACGTATAACAAAAAACGGGAGTGACAACTCATTACCTAATTCGTTACGAGAGACTCCCTTTCACTTTGTTGCGAGAGTCCCTTACCTAGAGCGTAATAGATTTATTGATTCACTATTCTAACAACGGAGCGCTCGAACCTTAATCAGGCTATATACCGAAAATGTGGTAGACAAATCCGAATCACAAACTTTATCATTGAAAATTGCTGAAAATATTTGCTTTTCTGTTTTAAAAATCTGTAAACAAAAATAAACAATAATTAAAAATTATAGGTCTTCAGAAAAGTCGTGCACGAAGCACTATCCTAAGAGTTAATCCGATTTTATGTGCAAATTTTTTTGAATGCTCATATTGGTAAAACCCTCGCTCCACTCTACCAATTTTTTGTGGATGGTCGCACACAACTCGGAGAGATTGACCCAAACTTAGCTCAGCCCAGGCAAGGAACCGAAAAAATGAGTATAGTTTTTTAGAGAGAGTTCCAATATGGTTTTCAGTTTATGAAGAAGGAGGAGAATACCTCAATATATAGAGAGGTTCCAAGCTTTCACCAACAGACGTAATTTAATGGAATTTAGACCAGCCATTAAAGATAAAGAATAAAAAATATGGTACAATAAATCTGGATGCTTTCACCAACGGACATAATTTAATACCATTTAGACCAGTCATTAAAGATGAATAAAAAAATATGGTACAATGAATCTGAACATTTTTACCGACTGAAAGAATTTAATGACATTTAATCCCATCATTTAAGGAGAAAAAAAATAAAATAAACGTGTGAGTAACAAAACAGATATTAAGGAGCAAAAAAATTTAGTGACAATATCTGATATTGAGTAACAAAACAGAATATTTAAAGGGGTTAATAGTTAATCAGCCTCGCTCTCCTCAGGATGGCGATTTTCATATCCCTCCAAAGGCCTTTCCACTTCTTCCTCAAAGTCTATCATTGATAGATTCCTCTGTTTACTGCTTCCCTACATCCTCCTTCAACATCCTCTTCTCTTCTATCCCTACTCATAATCTCCTCTCTTCTATCCCTACTCATAATCTCTTCTTTCTACTGATCATGGATGCTAGTATTGCGAGTACATACTCTGAAGTTTTGGAGAAACTTGGATCACTATTCTCGTCGTCAACATCAAATTTTCCAGAGTCTTCTTCTAATGCAGTTAGTGATCCACAAACAGAGTGGCAGAAGTTTGTTTTCTTCAAGATCTTATCAAGGAAACAATATCCAACCCATATCATTTCCTCAACGGTTTCAAAGATGTGGAAACGCAAAGGAAATGTTAAAATCTCTGAATACTTTGAAGGTTCATTCTCGGCTAAATTTGAAGAAGTTGATGATATCGATTCTATCTTGGATAATGGTCCTTGGAAGTTTAACTCACATCTTATCCTGATCGAAAGATGCCTTCCTAATAAGCTACCAGATGAATATTCCTTCAACAAAGCTGAATTCTGGGTGCAATTCTACGGTCTTCCAATTAATCTTCTTACAACTGAATTCATATCGATGCTGGCGGCAAGGATTGGTGTTGTTAAACCATTATCTATTGCTGATACTGCAAATTGGAGTTTATTTGCTCGGGCAAAGATCAAGATTGATATCTCTCATCCTCTCATTCGAAATCTTCGAGTATCTATGGGCAATAATAACTACTGCACTGTTAGTCTCAGGTATGAAAGACTTACCAAATTTTGTTCATTCTGTGGTAGATTGGGCCATGGTGTAAAAACCTGCTCTATACACAAAGAATGCTCTTCGTTGGTTGATGAATCATGGACAGATGATCAAAAATCTCAGGTTCTTGAACTTCTTGACAAGAGATTAGATCATTCAATTTGTGTTAACCATGCTCAAGGTTCAGAGATCGAAATATTGGTAATTCAAATAACAAGGAGAATACTCCCCCAGTAAATTCAAATATTCCTACAAGTATCTCGAGTCATACCACCACAAATGCTATGCCATCTTCCCCTACTACAGAAATTATCGGAAACTCATCAGAATCCTTATCTCCGGTGACAGTTACAACATCTACATTTCAGCCACTAACAGAGCCACCTGTTATTACCCTTCCTACAAAACCGCAAATTTACCCAACCACTCCTCCATCATCTAATATGTCTCCTACATTTCCTCATAGTCTACCTGACCCCATAACTGAATCTCCATCCACTATGCCTACTTCCCATATTCACACTCCAACCCATCAAGATCCCGATTCCTCCTCACACATTTCTCGGTCTGATATGATTTATCAAAATCTGACCCATAACAGTATTTCTTCAATGCCTATCATTAATACTGATCAACCTCACCAATATATTCCTACCCCTACTGATCCTTTGTTTGATATATCTCCACCTATCACTCAAAACAATACTCCAGTTCAACCACCACCACCACCCCCATCTATTAACATTCAGAATTTATCAACTACCACTTCATCCATGATTCATAAGACATTCAAAAAGAATCAAATAGCCATACCACTTCCTACCATCACTCATACTTTCACATCTCTGCTAACTTCTCTTGATTCTAAACTTACATCTACTGAAAGACCTCTTCCAACTGAACAAGGAATATCTGATCATGATATAGGTGGCTCATCATATATCAATAAACGACCAAGGAACGATATAGGAGATGAGGAAGATATTGAATTTGTGAGACCAATCAAGAAACTGAAACTAATGGAAGATATAGGCGCGGCTGGCCTTCAACAACCTTCTACATTATGATCTTTTTATGGAATTGTCGGGGTTTGAGGAATGACCCAACAATTCGAAGCCTTAAATCATTTCTCCGGGCATCTAATCCTAATATTGTTTTTATCTCTGAAACAAGATGCTCGTTAACTGCAGCTTCTGATATTACAAGAGTTCTTGGTTTTGCTAATCATTCAGCTGTTGCTGCTGTTGGTCAATCTGGGGGTCTATTATTATGTTGGAATCATGAAGTTAATGTCCAAATCATCTTATCAACTGATAACTATATTCATTCTTATATTCACCATGTCAGTAGCAATCAGAAGTGGCATTCTGTTTTTTTGTACGGCTCACCTATGCTAGCTGACAGGAGAATGTTTTGGTTGCATATGGGTCTTATCATTGACTCCTTAAATGAACCATGGCTGTGTATTAGGGATTGCAATTCAATATTATGTGCTGATGAAAAGAGAGGTGGTAATTCCTTCAATTATCATCACCATAAGCCATTTATCAACTGGTTTAATTATGTTGCTGCTATGGATATTGGTTATTCTGGCCCTGCATTTACTTGGAATAACAGGAGAACACCAAAGAACAATGTTGCGGAGAGACTTGATAGAGCTATGGTCGACTCCAATTGGCGCTCTATTTATCCAAAAGCTGGAGTATTACATTTACCAAGCATCAACAGTGATCACAACCCCATTCTTCTGAAGTTGGATATGAACTTTAAAAGAAGACAATCAATACCAAGGTTTGAAGTTGCTTGGACTCGAGAAGCTGATTTTCATCAAGTTCTCTCTGAGATGTGGTCCAATTGCAGAGGTACTCATATTCTTCCTAAGCTTAAGAATCTTCTGCCTAAACTTCATTCTTGGGGAAGATCTCAGCTTCATAGTATCGATAATGATATCAAATTTTATGAAAAGGAACTCTTGAATATCTAATGCAAACCTTTCTCTGATTCGAATTATGATGCTGAGAGGAAATTAGAAATCTGTCTTAATAAACTTCTTCATCAAAAAGACTTATATTGGAAGCAGCTTTCTAACATTGCTTGGCTGGGAGATGGGGACAGAAACACTAGATTTTTTCATCTATCTGCTACTGTTAAGAAGCATAGAAATACTATATACAGTATCAGGAAAGATAATGGTGAGATTGCTTCTACTCATGAGGATATTGCTAATACTTTTGAAGATCATTTCAGAAATCGTTTTCAGGACTATAATACACATCCAGTCCCTGAACATATCATAGCGGAGCTTCAACATATCTCTACTTCTGATAATGAGCATATTGGTGCTGTACCTGATGAGGAGGAAATCAGAAGTACAATAAAAAGTATGAGTCCCTACAAATCACCTGGACCTGATGGATTTCCAGCAGCTTTTTATCAAAAATATTGGGATATCATTGGAATGGAGGTAACCAGTCTCATCCAAAGCTTCTTTTCTACTGGTATTATGCCTAATCTGTTAAACCATACACATATCACACTCATTCCTAAAACTCAATCACCTACCACTCCATCTGATTTCCGACCCATAGCTCTTTGCAATGTCCTTTACAAAACAATCACAAAAATCATTGCAAATAGACTACGACCTCATCTTCAGAAGCTCATCAACCCTTTGCAAAATGCCTTTTTACCCGGGAGACATATTGGTGATAATGTCATTATTGCTCAAGAACTCATACATTCCGTTTCTAAATTCAGTCCTGGGAAAAGCTCGTTTGCCCTTAAACTCGATTTATCTAAGGCATATGATAGATTGAGTTGGGGTATTATTAGCCAATCTCTTATTGGGTTTGGTATTCGTGATAAATCCCATGATCTCATCATGCAGTGCATCTCCTCTTCATCCTTTGCTGTACTAGTGAATGGAATACCTACTAAATCCTTTACTCCTAGTTGTGGTATTCGACAAGGATGCCCTCTATCTCCTTACTTATTCATTTTAAGTATGGAAATACTTTCGACTCTTATCATTATTATGGAGAGAAATAATTTCTATGAAAGTATTAAGCTAAGTCGATGTCCAATTTCCTTTTCTCACTTAGCTTTTGCAGATGACTTATTATTATTTGGCACTTGCTCCCTCCATAATATCACACAAGTTAAGATCTTTATCCAATCCTTTGAATTGTGGTCGGGTCAACGGATCAATTTTGATAAATCTTCCATTTTCTTCTCAAGGAAATCTGATCCTATCATGTGTCAGCTGTATCGAAGTTTATTAGGTGTTAACTCTATGAGTTCTATTGATAAATATCTTGGTCATAAACTTCTCCTATCGAAAAACAGAACCAGTACATTCTCTCACATATTAGATTCCAGTATTAGTAAATTACAAGGTTGGAAGAGACGTTGCTTGTCACATGCTGGTCGTACTGTCCTTATTAAATCCACCCTCTCCTCTCTTCCTACCTATCATCTGTCCTCCTATCTTATTCCTAAACAAGTCACCAATACTTTGGCCAAGCATCAGAGGGATTTTTGGTGGAATGCACATGATGATAAAAAGAAGCTTTATTTCACTTCATGGTCGGTTTTCACTAAACCAAAGTTCCAGGGAGGGCTGGGTATTCGGGATCCCCTGATCTCTAACCACTCCCTTATACTTAAATTATGTTGGAGGTTCATGACAGATAACAATTCTGTATGGGGCACTATTCTCAGAAGTAAATATCTCCATTCATCCTCGTTCTGGAATGCCACACCATCATCGATTTCCTCTTGTGTTTGGACAAGTCTATTAAACAGTAGAAGGTTTTTGCTTGGCAATGTTATATGGTCAGTGGGATAAGGTTCACAAATCAATATATGGGAGGATCCATGGGTTCCAGATTTGCCTCATTTCAGAGTATCAGGTTATCATTTTTCCAGTACTTGGGTTCGTTTGGTCAGCGATCTTATTAATACTGATACTTTTACATGGAAGGAAAATCTCATTTTCATCTTATTTCCACAATATGAAGCTCAAGCAATCATTAAAATTCCTCTTTCATCCAATTGTGTGAATGATCAATTGATTTGGAGACATACAAATGATGGGATTCTCACTACAAAATCTGCATATAGAGTGATTCATGAGAACATTAATAAGGAGGATCATTCAGTCTCTCATTCGGGATTCAGTGAGTGGAAGAAGTTGTGGGCTCTTACTCATATTTGTCCCAAAGTCCTTCTTTTCGCTTGGAGGATCCTCACCAATAATCTTCCTACCAACGCCAACATATATCGAAGAATTAACCAGATTGATGTCTCATGTCCAATCTGCAAGGTATGTGAAGAAACAACTGACCATCTTTTTCTTCATTGTCCTATTACAGGTCCTTCGTGGGTGAGTCAACTTTCTATATCTGGAATTATCACATCTCATACTTCAGTTCAGTCTCTTATCACTAATCTCCTCAAGAAAGGGAATCACCAAGATGTTTCATGCTGTTTATACATGCTGTGGGCAATCTGGAAAGCAAGGAACAAGTATATATTTGAGCATGCTTCAATCAAAATCAATTGGATTGCTCTCGAAGCCTCAAGATTGCAGGAGACTTTTGACAAAAACAACTCTCTGCCGCCTACACACAATGTAACAGTTCGATCATCCTCTCCTAATTCTCATTGGAATCCACCTGTTGCTGACAATCTGAAAATTAACTTTGATGGTGCATTTCTCGACGGGAAGATGGCTGCAGCTGCTATCTTGCGAAATGAAGATGGCAAATTTATATGTGCTATATTGAAAATGCAAGATGGAGGCTCCCCTGTCGAAGCAGAAGCTTTAGGTGTTCATTTGGCTTTGATACTGATTGAAAGAATGAACCTGCAAAAGACAATTGTTGAAGGAGATTGCAAAATTCTGATAGATTCTATCAATTCTACTTCATCCTCTACTATTTGGTTAGCAAGACATACCATCTCTGATGCCAGACAATTCCTGCATTCCGCTAATGATATTGCTTTTCAGTATATCCAGAGGGATGCTAATCATTGTGCACATCAATTAGCGTCGCAGACACTAATAGATAATGTCATGAACTCCACTGTTGTACATGACTCTATTCCATATTGTATCTCCTCTAATGTCCTTCGTGACATTAACTTCTGTAATATTTCGACTCTTTGAATGAATGAATGCAACCTTGTTTAAAAAAAAAAAAAAAAAAAAAAAAGTAACAAAACAGAATGACATTTAGTCCAACATTCAAAATTTATATGTTCCAATGAGAAATAAAATTTATGTGTGTGTACACACAGCCAACAAAAATCAGTGAGACACTTAAGTCATTTTAGTGTGAAGTATTTGCGAGTGGAGAGGTATTTGCGAGTGGAGAGGTCTCTTTAATGCATATAACAATATCTGAAGTTATCTCGTCTCCCATATAACTGCCACTCTCGCTTTTAGGAAGCCAGGTGCGCGGGAAATTGACTATTTTGTTCTTGCAAAACACAACTGTACCCAAACTATATTCCCCATGCATGTACAACATTTTCACAGAAGCAAAGTTTTCGAGTATTATCATATTGTCGATACGTACACCACTCATATATAAACAATGGTATGAAAGATGAAGGGAGATTCAAAGCATGAGCCTAGGGTGAGCATTATTCGGTTTTGGACTAAAAATCGAACCGAATCGAATCGAAAAAAAGGTTCGGTTAGGTTTAAAAAAAATTCGATTCGATTTTGATTTTGAAAATACTACATTTTTTTAATTCGGTTTTGATTTTGTGTTTTGGTTTCGGTCCAAAATTGAAAATCGATATATATATATATATATATATATATATATATATATATATATATATATATGCGCAAATGATCTCTAGCCTAGTGATTAAGAGAGAAGTGGTCGGGAGTTCGAGCCCCAGTGGAGGCGAGTTCGCCACAAGTATCCATTGTTTCATATGCAAATGATCTCTAGCCTAGTGATTAAGAGAGAAGTGGTCGGGAGTTCGAGCCCCAGTGGAGGCGAGTTCGCCACAAGTATCCATTGCTTCAAATATATATATATATATATATATATATATATATATATATATATATATATATAGAGAGAGAGAGAGAGAGAGAGAGAGAGAGAGAGGTATATACTAATGTCTAGGTATATTTATTTGCTATATATATTAACAGAAAAATGAAAAAAGAAATCAAAAAATTGAATAAACCGAAAGTCCAACCGATTTATTTCGGTTCGGTTTGATTTGGTTTTGGACTAATTCGGTTCGATTTTGGTTTTGCTTATCCGATTTCGGTCTAATTCTATTTTGGATTATTCTGTTCGGTTTAAACCGAATTAACCGAATGGTTACCCCTACTGCCTGATCCTTTAATTATGGATTTGCAAACACCTATGATATATTGAGAAATAGCTAGAGTGATGAAGAAAGAATTGATGTGAACAATTTTTGGCGAGATTCTAACATTGAGTTAGATAATTACATACTAAATTAGGAAAAGACCGAACAAATTTGAGAAGATTAGAATAAATTACTTGGACAATGTAGACCCTTAGTTTGTTGGGATCGGACTCCACAAGTGCTCCGGTACCCAGCGTATGAAATCTGATCGCAGCGAAAATCTAGAACAACCACGCGAGATAACAAATTCTCGTCTAGCAAACGTCAAGCACATATAAAGATAACGTATATGATCGGTGACTACGTCATGGTGTGAGTTGGGCCGGACGGCCCAGTCGAATCCGGTCAGCGACCCAGACCAGCTCGACCGGAGTTCTACGTGGGTACGGGCTGGGTTCATCCATTCGAACAGGTAGCCATACCCAGACCGGTCCAGTTTGATCGCGGGTCTGGGCCGGTTAAACCCTGTCAGGCTGGCCCGAACCCCTTTTTTTGACAGTTTGAATCCCAAAAGACCGAAATGCCCTTATTTAAGGACCTTTTTTTTTACCGTTTAAGGACATTTTGGTCATATTGCTAAAAATGACCAAAAATATTCTTATAACAACTATATTTTGAGGGTATTAGAGATAATTTCGCACCCAAAAATTCCTAAAAATAGGCAATAAATTTTCAAAATTAATCAACAAATTTTTTTTCCTCTTACAGTATTTACAAACAATCTAGCGTGAAGACGTTAGTTAATATCATGGATAATGATCAAGTACCACAGCAACCATAAGATCAGCAACCGCAACCCGCACCGCCACCTCAACTCAACGAAGTTCACAATGAGCATGAAAGTGGCGATACAGAAATAAGATACTGCACTAAAGTTCTTATTGAATGTTTGCATTGTAGAAAACGAATCAAATAGGACCATAGCTATGGTACAAGAAATCTACGCAGACATATAAAAATTTGTACGAATATCTAGTAATCATGTATGAGTCAATAATTGCAACTTATGTACTAGTAGTAATAGTATGAGTCATTAATTAAATCTTGTATATATGAGTCATTATTGCGTGTTATTAACTTTCAAATTATGCAAATAAATTTGGACTTTAAATTTTGTGTTTTACAATTTTATAATTTTTATATTTTATAACGTTAATATATTTTTTTCCTCTTTTTTTTATGAAAAATCGGGCCGGTCCGGACCCAACCCTGAACCAGCCCGCCCAAGACCGGGCCATAGTCCAGGCTGGGTTTGTATTTTTTCATTCCGGTCCGGCCTGGCCCTGTTCCCCATCCGATCTGAGCCCGGTCCGACCCTGGTCCGGTCAAACCCGGTCAACCCTAGGTCCGGACTGGTCCAGCCAGGCCCACCTCACACCATGATGACTACGTCACCTGAACAAATTCCAATATATATATATATTCAGATAAAATTACAAGAAATTAAGGGTGAGATTATTTGGTTGGGGTTAGAGCGGAGAAATTATTCAGTTGGTCAGGCTCGTCGTGCATTTTAATTCTTCCCACTTGATGGCATAGGCTACGACTGCATGCACTCATTTTGATGCCATAAAATGAAGGAGAATCAAGTTGCATGTTGAGTTGGCTCAATGAATAATTTTCCGTGAGATCCAGAGAGGAGGATTTAGATCCGATACCAATGTCTCGTTCAGTAATATCAAACAAATAAAAAAAATACTACTGACGACAATTACTTATCATATTTTGTGTGATATATTTGTATTAGAAGAGGACCCGAGAGAGAGTGGTTGACGAACAATTTCAAAGGATGCAGGTATGTTAAGTTGGCTCAATGAATAATTTTCCGTGAGATCCAGAGAGGAGGATTTAGATCCGATACCAATGTCTCGTTCAGTAATATCAAACAAATAAAAAAAATACTACTGACGACAATTACTTATCATATTTTGTGTGATATATTTGTATTAGAAGAGGACCCGAGAGAGAGTGGTTGACGAACAATTTCAAAGGATGCAGGTACGTCATGGCGTCGATGGAATAGGAAATTTCCTACATTTTTTTTTAAGGAAACAATACTACTGACTCATTATTCATTTTGCTTAAGTGTGGCTAACATCAGGATTATCGGTGAGATTATTATAGTACTAAAACAAACTAATTAAAAACCAGCATTTCATGGTTCTATGGTGTAGTGGTTAGCACTCCAGACTTTGAATCTGGCGACCTGGGTTCGAATCCCGGTAGGACCTTTTTTTAACATTTTAATATATTGAACTTTTTGTACCACGTGGTAGTGATTGTTCATCAGTGTCATGATAGTGAGTCCGGCCTGCTGAATAATTTTTCATAAAATACAGTACTACCCACTACCTAATTCAGAGTCTCTTCCACATCAGTACGACGTAGCTAGAGCTTAATAGATTTATTGATTCCATGTTCTAACAACGGGGCGCTCAAAACTCAATCAGGCTATATACGGAAAATGTGGTAGACAAATTCGAATCACAAACTTTATAATTGGACATCACTGAGACACCTAATTAATTTTAGTGTGAAGTATTTGCAGGTGAGGGATTTTTCATGCATATAACCAGTGTCGTAAGAACCGGATAGGACAGACGGTTGGACCGCATCTAACCGTTTTATACCAAAAATCGGTTTGGTCCGACTAAAACTGGATCTTTTAAAGAACTGTCGATTTTTTTTTTAAATTGAGGTTCTACCGATGAACCGTCCAAACCGATTTACAATTGAACTGGCCAGTATTTTTTTTTTAATTTCAACAAAAAATATTATGTGAAATTTGGACCATTTGATTCTTGGTTTAGTTTTTGATAGACGTTATAGTTGTAAAATTAAACCAAACCAATATACTAAGAACTAAACCAAATAGTAAATATAGATATCTTATTTATTTGAACCAAACCAAACCAAATCTTTTTGAATCCCGGTCGAATCCGGTTGAACCCGGGACCGGCCTATACCAAAAAAATTCGATCATCCGTCCCTTTTTTTTAAACACTGCATATAACATATGAAGTTATCTCGTCCCCCATAACTGTCACTCTCACTGTTAGGAAACCAGGTGTTTGGGAAATTGACTATTTTGTTGCTGCAAAACACAACTGTACGCAAACTGTATTCCCCATGCATGTACAACATTTTCACAGAAGCAGAGATTTTCAAAGTATTATCATATTGTCCATATGCAGACCTACTGCTAATTCCAAATTAATCAGAAATAATGGTAGGAAAGATGAAGATTCAAAACATGAGCCTGATCCTTTAATGGATCTTGCAAACACCTACGCTACAGAATCAAAACATATTTAGGAACAACCAAAGAGATGATGAAAGAACTGAAGTGAACAATTTTTGGTGAGATCCTAACATTGAGCTAGATAATTACATACTAAATTAGGAAAAGACCAAACAAAATGGAGGAGATTAGAATAGCTTGGACAAGGTAGACCTGAGTTTGTGCCATGCAAAGTTTTCAGCTTATAAAAACCAGAGTGGAGATCGAACTGAATAAGGCACTGGATCGGATCAAACCGGTTCAACTAGAGTGGAAAGTACTGGGTTAACTTAGGTGGCCCTGGATACTGATTTTTACAAAATATTTCTTTCGACCTTTTTTTAAAAAACTAGTGGGTCAACACTGACCCGGTCCGGAAAAGCTACCGGTTCACAGGTCAACCGGTTGAACTGGCCGCTGATTCGGTCGATTTTTAAAACACTGGTAGCCGCTTCTTGGGATCATGGCACGTCCAATTTTTAATCAGGTTGAGCGACCCATCTTGAGCAAGCGTATATTTAAACTACTCCATAATTAAGGATGGAATCAAAAATTCGAACGGGAGTGGAAAGGAATAGGTTGGGGTCGGCTTGTTAGGCTAACATGTGGACTGACTCATATAGAAGAAAAAAAATTGACTGGACTGTAGTCGACCGCAGCCTACAGGGTGGATCGGTGTTTGTTCAGAACCTACCAACACCCAGACCTCTCCTCTGGATTCAGTGCCCAACATTGGTCAATCAAAGTAACAGCTCCTAAAGCCAGCGTGCAACGACAGGAATAACTGGCCTTAAATTCTGAAATATTGATATCATGGTTATTAGTAATATGACAAATATCTTAATAAACTTTCTGTTGTAAATATGGATAATTCACCATAATTATTTGACCTATATAACCTATGTCTTTGGTTATCCATAACCTATGACATTTGGATATCCATAACCTATGTCTTTTGGTATTTCTCTTTTAATTGTCATGATGATGTTAAACCTTCATTGTAAGCCTATATAAAGGGCTCTTCTCATGTTGATTGTGATATAAGTGAATGAAGAAACAATCTCCTCCATTTTTCTATCTCCATATCTCCTCCATTTTTCTATCTCCATATCTTTACTTTATAATACGTTATCAGCACAATTGCTTTAGGAAATAGAAGAAGGGAGAAATATTTTACATAAGGGATAAAGAGTTCTCTTAAGAAAAGAAAGGTATTGAAAAGGTAAGTCTAATATTGTATACTTAGATACATGCATGTTTTAGTAAAATTAAATACATGTTTGATTTATGTGTTTATACATCGATTAGAACATAAGTTTTCTAGATCTACTTTCTCTTTTAGTTTTAAATCAAAATTTGCATTAAAGATGTTTGCAATTTCATTCAAAATAGAAAATTTTTGATAATCTATTTAAGAATTGTGTGTAAATCTCATTTCTATATTTTTTTTCCTTATGAACTTTACCCAAGCATGAAATTAATCTAGAATATCTTGATTTGTCTTCACTTATTTGAAATTAGTTAATTTCATTAAATTAGTTTATGTGAAATTGTTATTTTATTATTTTATTTATTTGAATTCTACAAGGTACTACTTCACATTGTTGTATATGTGAATCAAACTATAAAAAAAGTACCCAAAATATATTATTGTATAATGACAACATTGTTGTATATGTGATACACATAAGACATAATATTATTTGATAGCGTTTAATTACATTGTTGTATATGTGATACACATGAGATATAATATTTTTTTATAGTGTTTTGTCACATTGTTGTATATGTGATACAAATGAGATAATATTCTTTGATAGCGTTTCATCACATTATGACAAATGTGAAGTTTTATAATCTTGAAAGCGCTTATCAATTTTATTATTTAAATTAATTTATATCTAATATAATTATTTTTCATATAGATGTCGAGTCTTGCAAAGCTTGAATTCAAAGCTTTTGATGTGAACAGAGATAATTATTTATTATGGCAATTGGATGCAAAGTTGCAATTGCAGTCCAACATGTTTGATGGTACTATTAAGAAGAAAATTAAAGAATCTTTTGAAGCCAAGACCAAGGCTTTGATTTTTCTACGACATCCACTAAAAAAAAGGCTTTTCTTGACGGGTTTTTCCTGTCAAGCAATGGGTATCTTGACGGTTGCGGATCCGTCAAGTAAACCGGAGTCAAGAAAAGACCCCCATTTTCTTGACGGTCGCTGGCATGGCCTTTCTTGATGGTTATTTGGCCGTCATATGAAGTAATTTTTTTGACTATTTTTAGCCGTCAAGATAGCAGTTTTTAGAAACCGTCAACATAGGCAAAAACTTTTCTGGACTCCGGTCTAGATGACGGCCTTTAGTCGTCAATAAAAGCATTTGTTTTGACGGACAAAACCCGTCATGAAAAGCAGTATTACGGCTATTATGCAACATGATATGAATTAAAGTTGACGTTTGACAACCGTCAAGAGAAGCTATCCAAAGTACCGTCAAGAGAAGTATGCCAAAATTCAGTCAAGAATTACATAATATTAATCAACCACACATAATATCAATCCAGAAGCTACACACAACAAATTACTATGAAATCCAAAATTCACATTAACAAACTGTATTGTTCATACAACAAAAATTTCCAATACACATCCCACCACATGTATTCTTTACTTGTCCAACCATAACATAATCCAACCATAAAGTACACATCCCACATCTGTTGTTTTCATACCACTTAAACATCCAAACCATAAACATCCATCACTTGTCACCACAAAACATAAACCACCAATACTACAAAATAAAACAAAAAAATTAGCAGACCATATCGGAGCACATCCCTCTATATCCACAACATTCTCCTATTCACAACATGCATGCACCTTCATTTTTTAGTAAGTTCCTGAGAGAACAAGAACACAAAATATCAACTCACTATTACAGAATTATCAATACAGTTTGACTTTATTGCTGCACACACAAGAACTCGAGACAATTTGAATCACTTGAGAAGAACTGCAAGGCTAGCCATATTGAAACTATAATTCACAAACTTGTATCAATCATGTAAAGAATATGAAGGCTAGCTAAATTATCAATCATGTAAAGTTTCTCATTAAGGACACACTAAATGTGGTAGGGGACAGCAAAACAAACCTGGACAATATGATATTCCTATTGCAACCCAAAAGAGGTATGGTCAATTGAACAGTAAGGATATGCAAGACAACAATCCATGGTCTGATACTCTAAAGGAAATAATGACCAAAATCTTCTCGAGCCTTTACTCTACCCCCTTGCATGACTGAACATAACTTAAGAGATATTAACCCATTGCAAGACATATAATCTGTTGACTGCAGTCAAATGCATGGTGTAAACTGTTGTTAGGGACCCAAACTTGAGCTAGACACCCCCATCCTTTCTCTGATACATTATGGTATCAGACAGGGCACAAATGCAGTAACAAATACTTCTGTATCTGTACAGAAGTAACTTTGAACAATTTGGATAATGTGGGATAATTAGCTCAAAATATGAACAATAAGTGGTGTGGAATAGAACAGTTGGGATACTAAGAACTGAACCAAATGATGGAATTATCAAAAATAAATATTAAATACTAGAATTCAACTTTCACATATATGTGCAAGCAATCAAATAATCAATGAATAAAAAAATAATCCAAACTTAGTCAATCCGAGTGAAATTACACCCAACTTAGTCAAAACCAAAATAGCACACAAAATATATGTTATACATAAGAAAGTTATCATTGTATAAACTTCATCAGGAAGCCCTAAAGAGAAAAAATTATCCAAAATTATAGTCCGATACCGACTCCTACCAATACTATGAACCTAGTATACCCATCAAAACAATGTATGCCATAAGCATTTACAGAAAAAGAACATAATACCTTAAAGAAACATAATATGTACAGAATGTTAAGTATACTGTGGGAGTAGTTTCTAGAACTTTTCGAATTTCCAAATTATTATTTAAGAGGAAGGTCAATATACTATCAGATTAAGAATCTGCAAAATGAAAGATATTTAAAACACTCCAAAGAAATATGAAGGTTCATATGAAAAGATGTATTAGCATAGTTCCTTCTATTTCTTATTCATTTCATTTCACTTACAATACGATTGAATTAAAGAGAGAAAAATAAATAATTTTTTATAAATTTCTTTCAGAGGCCGATAATTAGGTCTATACGTAGTCTCAAATTTAAAATCAACATAGTGAAATATGAGAAGTTAAAAAATAATCCTATAAACTACCCTTGAAATCCCAAGTATGAGAACTGAGAACAAACAGAAGAATTATTAATATGATTTTTTTATATCTTGGTTTTGTAGATGTCAAGAAGCTAGAGTTAACATGAACGGACTAGAGCAGATCCCGATTGACTCCTCTAGCCTTTGGTACCATAAGAGCTTATACTCAAAACTGTAGAACAAGTTAGTGCATGGACAAGGTGCAACCAAGCTTGCTACAAAAAGACTCGATAAAGTCGAAAGAAATCATAGCAAACAACTTAAATACTTATAACCCAAGCCATGTAAACTCCTCTCACTTGTTAAGTAAAACTCAAACAATGTAAACTTGTTGAGTGAAAGCTCTAGAAAGACCAAACTACTAACAATAGCAGGTTGAGTATTAGAGTTTTAAGCTCAAGCTTGAGTATCAGAGTTTTAAGCTCAAGCTCAAGCTCAAGCTTAAGATTGAGTAACAGAGTTATAACCTGCTTTTATAACTGTCATCAAGGCACACAGTTAGTTACTTGAGAACCAAAGGAAAAGGGGAGAGGAGCTCAGAATATATCACGCATTAGCAATTTAGTAGAGGAGACGAGCTCAATAAAAGTCCAGTATCAGCTATACAAGTCTAAAATTAAATGGTTCAGTACACAAATAAATGCATATATTCACTGTAGATAAGTCTAAAATTACCTGCGACGATTTATTAGTTAAGGAACTACAAAACATGTTCCATCCACTCTGTACGAACTTCATTAATTTCTTCCAAATTATAGTCTTCCTTTTGATTGTATATTTAAATAGGAAGAAAAAATACAACTGTTACTGTCATGATATATTTATATTCTAAATATACATTTCGATTAAGAAAAATATCACCTTTGGATTAAGTAAGGTTCGATCAGATGTGATCTCTTTCATAAATCTCATTACGTAGTACCCACATTCTACAGAGCTGGCTTGTTGTGGCGCCTAATCATAGAAAATTAAGCAAAGTCCTTACAAACTTGTATTTATTTTTTTTACATTTACATGAGATAAATATAGTATACCTTAATTGTTATACAGTTCAATTTAAACTTTTTGACTTGCTTTTCCATTTGAGCATGAAACATCCGAAGTCCACTATACAAGTTAAAGTGGATAATATTAATAGTCATTATTGAATCATCTAATTAGTACCTTAACTATAGTTATGAAATTCCTAAAATATGGTACAAATATTGATGCATACCTTGTTACCATGTACTTAAGATCGTCTTGGACGTAACTCCTCAAAGAGTCCAAATAATATGCTCTCATTAGTGACAGGTCAATGACAACCAAAACCTAATGAAAACTGTAACACCATATAGCACCAAGATATATACAATTGTTATCGAGTTAGTGAGAACTTGTAGAAGAAAAATACGTAAAAATGTATTACCTGGGTTGTATGGCAAGAAAACAAGTCGACTTTGTTTTCGAGATATCAATCTATTACAAATATGCCGACAAGAAAAAAGTCGACTTTGTCCATATTTGCAAGAACATAGGCTGTCAATATATGTCGGAATGATTTTGATGCAACACCCATTGTTTGCATTAAATTTTTTTAGCTCTTGGATCAACGAGAAAAGATTACTGCATATGAAGATTACTACAATTTAGAATGAATAAGTACTAATAAATGAACTCAAAATAATTTTTTCTACATAAATAAAAGTTACCTCCACTGACGACCATGTATTATCTTTAATATGTTGAGGGACTTTTCGCCAATCATCATAAGTAATGGGTATCATAGAACATGCAATAACCCCAATCAAACTAACACATTCTGCACCAGCCTCCCCAATAGGCTGTCCGGGCTCATTGAATGTGACAATTTTTGTCATTCTGTTACTTTTTCGCTTAATAGTTCTCTCCATTTTTGTAGGACCTCTTGTTGCTTTTTGTTTTTGGACTTCCTCCACTTGGGGAGGGTTCATATCTATAACCTGTGACAAAAACAAGCATGTGACAAATAGCTAACTTGATTAGGAGGATAATGCATAAGTGGACTGCATATGAATAACTGGTACATGGTTGGGGGGGTTGGACAAGGTGAATGCAGGACAGATATTGGGTACTGAACAAAGGAGCAATTTTATTTACTGTAATATTGTACTTGGACAGATCCAATCTGATACATCAAGAAATCTCACTCTATCTACATATCACCTATGACACACACAAGTCACACACACAAGTCAAGGAAAACTCAAACTTGGTAGGAGGAAAATGTAGGTAGGCCAGTTAGACGTGTGCAGGATTTGGATATGAACCACAAGGACATCTAATTGGTTCTGATATATGTGGTCTGAACCAAATCTGGACCCAAGTGCATTGGATGAAATATGAAGAAGGGAACAGAACAATTTCAGTATCAAGGGATGGAAACTTGCAGTACAAAAATAAAGTTTTAACTCTAACAAGGCCAATGTACATCTGTGTCAGAACAGATGTCATGTCTGATACTCTAACATGATATTGATACTTATCAAGTGGTCAGATAATTTGCAATGGGTTAACATGTATGCGTTGAACTGAACTTAAAGTATTGGATGCTTATGAATGTAGAGCAAAATAAATGTAATCCAAAATATCCAACCATTAAATATCAAGCATTAAAAGTATAAAATGATCCAAAATATCAATGTGTCTTCTTTTCAACTATTATGTTATAAAATTGGTATATTAGCAGATTCCCATATACTGCTAAGGATAGCAGTAGAATATTAGAATACAAGAGAATTCCCATATTTATGTCTCAGGAACAGATTACCAAAGATAGCAGCATACAAGATAATTCCCATATATTGTGTCAGAATTCCATATATATATGTCTTAGGAACAACACTTACCAAAACAAAAAAAATGATGCATACCTCTTTTGATAGACAACACTTACCAAAAACAAACACATAATATGATGCATGTTATAAACTAGAGAGATAGCAACAAGAGAAAATGGAGAAGAAAGTTGTGTATATCATTCATCAAATATGGCCTTTATATAGGCTTACATTGCTATGCCAAGGGACAAATGTTTCATAGGTTATGAAACCAAAAGGCATATGTTACATATGTTATGAATCTAAAAGCCATAGGTTATAGAAACTAATGGACATCCATTTACAACACTCCCCCTGGATGTCCATATGTATGGAATATGCCTCGTTAAAACTTGTCAAGAAAAAAATTTAATGGGATAAAAACTTGAACGAAGGAAAAAGAGTACATATCCATATAAAATGAGTAAGCGTGATAAACTGCCATATTAAAACCTTGCCAAGAAAAACCCAATGGGATAAAAACTTGGTCGAAGGAAAAAGAGTACAGTTTGAGAATAAATGATCACGCTCCCCATGATGCTGGCAAGAGATCCTTTAGCTGACGCATCCCAATACTCTGAATCATCTTTCTTCAGGAATATAAGTCTTCAGGAATCTAAGTGCATGCGACTTACACTGCCTCGTTAAAAACCTTTCGAAGGAAAACCTAGTGGGAAAAAACATCAACGAAGGAAAGAGTACAATGCGCAAAGACATGCTTCAAGATGTCTCCATTAGCATCTTCAGGATGCTTGCATCTATAGGATGCTCCCCCTAAAAATATTACATTATTGTTCTTACATCAATTCAAAATGAAAAGTCAACCCCCAATATATTTTAAATATTACATATCACTCCAATACTTTATTTGTCTATACATTTATACTCGTAACCTTATGAAAAGGTTGCGGGCTTTATTTGTGATTCTTGAAAGCTCGTAACTCCCCATGATATGTCGAACTGTTGAAAATATAGCCATGCACATTCCCTGTTCGCTTTGATAAAATTATCGCAGTTATTTGATTTATTCTCTCTACCTGCAACTGTTATGCCCCGATTCCGTAGAATCGATAGTCGTCCCCTGGGCGTGATGCCGTGCGAACCTAAGTTGCGATCGCACAAGGCGTAGTCATAAGGTCATCCGAAATACAACAACAAGTTCGAGTACACAGAGAAATTGATCGACACATTTGAAATAGAAGTAGACTTATTCATTGATAATAAAACTTCATTTACATTGACTCCATTACAATCATTGCCACACGGGCTACAACATGACTCGACTTATAAAACGAACGCCGATGAGATAGTCGTTCCATACATTACATCCCTTTTTATAAGCAAAACATAACACTTTCCACCTGCTATCGAGGGGAGTCGAGTCGTCATCTTTTTTTGGACTGAGTGCGGGGTCTTCTTCAAAAGGAAATCCAGAAAACAAGCCTTTAACACACGGACGAGGCTTCAAAAGGTTTCACGTCGCCTTGAGCTTTTAGGTGGCACGCCCTTCGTGGTTCGGGGTACCTGCGTGGAGAGCAAGAATTAGTACATTATACTTTGTACTGGTGCGTGGCAAATTAAGTTCCAAGCTCTCATTTGGTTGAAGAGTTTATATGACTTAGTTCATGAATGTTTCTAACCATCCTAATGAATTTCAACGGGCAATGACAAGCATAATATAAAATACGTTGGAACTTACCCATGGCGACCGTGCCGCACCTTATGAGACTAACCATGTTCTTCCCTGTCAATTGTTATCATTTTTTATACCAAGTTCAATATTACGTATGATTGGTTACTTACACCACAAGCCATCCTGGACTTATAGCTTTGTTAGTCGGGGCCCTTTCAACGCAAGTAGCGAGCCCCGCTGAAAGTCCCCGCCTAACCCGTGCTATCATCCAGCACAGCTATACCGTATTTTTCCTAGGCCGAGTCAGTCCCGTGGCCCCGGGTTGTCGCTCGAGAAAACTTTCTCCTTGTCGACAAGTTGTCCAATGACCGAGTTAAGACAATATTTAGTTGTTAAATTATTACTACATTCACTTTAAAAACTTAATCATTCTACGTGCCCGTGCCTTTGCATTTATTCTTTCATTCACAACAACACTGTCAATTTACCTAAGAAGGGGTCGCGAAGAGAAGGGTCAGCCACTCACCTTGAGTTTACTTCAGGCGAGAGAACTTGTTGGTCGCGCTAGACGTCGCCTACGCGATTACCTGAAATCGCACAATCAACCAATTAGAACACTGCATTATTCAAGAAGTTCGATCAGAAATGCGAGTTCGAAATGCAAGCCATGAAATCCATCAAAAAAATGAAAATGCATTCAGAAAACAAAGCCAAAACCAACGCAAGCGGCGTGAAAAGCAGAGCAACGGGAGGTCTCTTTCGACTCAGCCGCAGAGTCAATTTGAGGCGCAATCCGTTAAATATGGGACTTGGTTCCGAAGAAGACATTCCATAACGAGGAATGGATCTTAATTCAACCGTTCCCGTTCGATCAAGTCGATCGATCCCGACCTATCGGTCCCGACCGAATTGATAGCGACAGTATTCCTTTCTCGCGCACCCCATGGACGGAGTACGGGGTACGATGTAGGGACGGGGTACTACACCATAACCAACTAAGAAAATGTTTCATCCTCGAAACTTAAGAATAGAACCTACCTCTATGAGAACAATGAAGGAACCTTTCCTTCATTTCTGACTCAAGCTCCCACGTCGACTCTTCGACCGAATGGTTTCTCCAGAGGACGTAGACGAGAAGAATAGCACGGTTGCGGAGAAGTTTATCCTTGCACTCCAAGATTTGTACCGACTCTTCGATATATGATAAGTCCGCCTTCAGGTCCAACTTACCCAAATCTACCACATGGTTCAGATCGTGCACGTACTTCGCAATTGTGAGACGTAGAAGATATTATGTACCTCTGACAATACAGATGGCAAGGCAATTTGGTAAGCTACCGGGGCGACTCGCTTCAATATTTCGAACGGGCAAAAATCTTGGGCTCAATTTCCCTTTCGTACCGAACCTGGAAACTCCCCGCATGGGCATAACTTTCAAGAATACATGGTCGTCTTCCGAGAACTCGAGGGGGCGTCGGTGTGTATCGGCATAGCTCTTCTACCGGCTTTGTGCTATATTCAATCTCTCTCGTATTAACTTGACCTTCTGTACGGTCTGCTCCACCAGCTCCGGACCAAGTATCTGCCATTCCCCGACTTCATTCTAGCAAATGGACGATCTGCACTTCCGGCCGTACAAAGCTTCATACGGCGCCATTTGGATGCTGGACTGATAGCTGTTGTTGTATGCAAACTCGGCCAGCGGTAGATGGACGTCCCAACTTGACTTCAAGTCGATCGCACAGAGTCGTAACATGTCTTCGAGAATTTGGTTCACCCGCTCTGTTTGGCCGTCAGTCTGAGGATGATAAGATGAGCTGAACTTCAACTTGGTCCCCAGTGTTGAATGAAGACTACCAGAAGTGCGATACGAACCGTCCATCCCGATCCGAGACGATAGATACTGGGACCCCGTGCAGCCGAACTATTTCATCAAGGTATGTCTAAGCAAGGCGGTCGACGCTCCAAGTAACTTTGATGGCGATAAAGTGTGCTGACTTGGTTAGTCGATCGACATGACCCAGATAGCGTCGTTTCCCTACGGCATCCTCGGCAAGCCAACAACGAAGTCCATAGTGATGTGATTCTATTTCCACTCTGGAATGGCAAGGTTCTGTATCTCCCGCCCGGTCGCTCGTGCTCGGGTTTGACTTGCTGACAGGCCATACATTTTGACACAAAGAACGCTACGTCCCTCTTCATGCCGTGCCACCAAAAGACAACACGGAGGTCCTTATACATCTTGGTGCTACATGGATACAAGGAATATTTTGCATAATTCGCCTCCGAAATTATCTCCTTTCTAAGTTCTGCGTCATCCGGTAAGCATAGCCGTCCCTTCACTCACATCACTCCCGACTCTCCTCTGCAAAGTCGGACGCTTTTCCTGTCGATATCAGCTTTCGCATCTTCTCCAGGTATGGGTCGTCCTTCTATGCAGACTTGATCCTCTCCAGTAGGCTCAGTTCCACCCGCAGTTGTGCCAGTTTTACGTCTCTGAAACGAACTCGGAGTTCAATGCCCATTCCTTCCAAGTCACACAGCTGTCGATCGTTGATGCATAAGAAGCTAATTGTTTTCAGCTCAGCACATCCGCTATCATATTTCCCTTGCCCGGCGTGTAGTCGATTGCTAAGTCATAGTCTTTGATCAGCTCGAGCCATCGCCTCTGCCGCAAATTCATTTCTTTCTGGGTGAAGAGATACTTGAGGCTTTTGTGGTCCGTATAAATCCTGTACGCCACGCTATAGAGATAGTGACGCCACAGCTTCAACGCAAACACAATCGCCGCTAATTCTAGGTCGTGCGTGGGATAGTTTTTCTCGTGCGGCTTCAACTGCCGGAAGCAAAAGATATCACCTTATCCCGCTGCATGAGCACACACCCCAAGCCCTGGCCAGAAGCATCGCTGAAGATTTAAAATTCCTCCGTCCCTTCAGGAAGAGCAAGTATCGGGGCCGAAATGAGCTGTTGTTTGAGCTCCTGGAAGGAAGCTTCACAGTCGTCTGACCACTTGAATGTGACTCCTTTCTAGGTGAGGCGAGTCAACGGTGATACAATCTTCACGAAGTCCTTCACGAAGCGTCGGTAGTATCCTGCCAAGCCTAGAAGCTTCAATTTTAACTTATGCGGGTCGTTTCCAATCAGCGACTGCCTCGACTTTCTTGGATCGACTGTGATGCCCACGGCGGAGATGATGTGCCCAAGGAATGAGATGCTGTTCAGCCAGAATTCGCACTTGCTCATCTTCGCATACAACTGATTCTCTCGAAGGGTTTGGAGTACCGTCCGCAGATGCTCTGTATTTTGTGCTCGATCCTTCGAGTAGACGAGGATGTCGTCAATGAAGACTACTGCAAATTTATCAACGAACGGACGGAACACCCATTTATTAGATCCATGAAGACGGCAGGAGTGTTTGTCAGACCGAACGATATTACCAAGAACACGTAGTGGCCATAGCGAGTGCGAAAGGCAGACTTTGGCACGTCATCTGGCTTGACTTTGAGTTGGTGATAACCCGATCGCAGATCAATCTTCGAAAACACCGTTGCACCTTGGAGCTGGTCGAACAAGTCGTCGATGCGGGGCCGGGGATATTTGTTTCGGATGGTTGCTTTATTCAATTTCCGATAGTCGATACAGAGTCGCATCGATCCATCCTTCTTCTTCACGAATAGCACGGGCGCACCCCACGATGAGACACTCAGACGGATAAACCCTCTATCGAGTAATTCCTGAAGTTGTGCCTTCAATTCTTTCAATTCTGTAGGGGCCATTCTGTACGGAGTTTCAAGATCAGTCGGGTATCGGGAATGTGTCGATGGTGAACTCTATCTTTCGATCGGGCGGCATGTCGGGTAGCTCGTCCGGAACACGTCTGGAAATTCTGCCACAATGTCGATCTCACCCGCATTTGCACCATCTTGCCTCATGTCACGAACGGACGCCAAGTAGCCTTCGTATCCAGAATGCAGCAGCTTTCGAGCCGAGATTGCCGAGATCACCATGCACGTCGGCGATGCTTCACCACACGAATAGCAGAATTCGGGCACTCCAGGTATGCGTAAGGTGACCTTCTTTCCTGTGCAGTCGATGTTTGCATTGCAAGGACCGAGCCAATCCATGCCCAATATGATGT
>JANAVB010001186.1:0-10000 GCA_029216955.1 Iris pallida
GTCCGTTGACTCGAGAGTTTCGTTGACCCGATGAGTATCGATATAATCGATGCAAGTGTTGCGTTGGCCAAAGGTAAGCTTTGAGTCGGTTGGAATCTATGAATCGAATCGATGCAAAGAGTAAGTCCCGCTTGAGCAAGTGCTGATTTTAGTTGATCTGGTGTGCAGGCTATGCTTCTACGCTGGACAATAAGAGGTCGGCATTTTGCCTTATGCAATGAAGTGTCCGCGAAACCAAATTGTGGTCTTGCAACGGATTGTGGCAGGGGCGCGATAGGCCAAATCAACCGAGTAGAGCAAAGGAATGGCTAAGTCCGGGAGTTAGCTATGCGATCGAGTTATGGAAGCGAGGCGCTTCAACTCAGCTAAACGGCAAGGCGTAAGACTTAAGGTGGGCGGGTTCTTGACTCTCTCTCCCTATTCCTTCACGTCTAATAAAATATGTTATGGTATGCGTAAGATGTTATCGAGATAGCGAGCGTGGCTCGGCGAGTAAGTGTCTAAGTATGCGTTGAACACTAAGATAGAACATTGAACAATCGAAACATTGAAGCGACGTGCATCGAGTGCACGAGTCGCAGTAGGGCAATGATGGTAGAACATTGAAAGATGATATTGAGATGTGCATCAGGTGCACGGCTCCGAGAACATTGAACACTAGGCGTAGAACATTGAATACGGTGCTGAGCGTGCCCTCGGGCACTTATGCTATGAATTGACTAAGTAAATACGGAAGTAGGCTATGCGAATAACAATACGATCGAGACGCGTGATTATGAGTACGAGACGACTAAGCCGTTGGGCGTCGTGCATCAATATGGATGTGTTGGGGCATAACGCCGACGGAGCTCCCCATATGAATGGTGGATTATGTTTATGGCACGGGAAACCGTTTATGTGCGACACTATGTTTATGGAATACGAGATCGGTTGGTATGCTATGGATTGTATGATATGGAACGTATTGCATGGTCAATGGACTCGGATTGCCCGTGTACGGGTGTGGCTTCCCTCGAACGGTTATGCCGGGGCGCCGGGACCGTTCGGCCTAGGAGGGAATTATGTGTGGTATTTATGGTGCACAACATTCGGACGGATTGCGACCGTCCAGTGCTGTGATAAGCTATGATACCCGTAAGTTTGGGATCCTTCGGATACTGGGCTAGCAACCCGTATCGAAGCGATTGTAGGCTTACACATATGAGATGCCAAGTCCATTACGGTGCGACACACCGTGACCTTCATATAGTTAGGGCCGGTGGGCTGAGATGAGAGCTGGGTGCAGGCGCAGGGCCTGCCACCCATTATGCATATGTTTACGTTTATGATTGGTCTAAGTTTATGATTGGTCGCTTACGTAAATGAGATGATTTCATGTTAAGTTCTAACCACTGCAGGCTAAGGTATCGGGACGGGATGAGCACGAACACTATGTTATGTTCATATTATGGCTAACTGTATCTGCTGCAGGAACACGGTATGGGACACATTTAAGATATGTTGCTACGAATTGAGTATTGCCATGAAACTGATCCTAAGGCTAAATAGAAAGACCACAAAGTAAGATGCATGTTCACTAAATGAATTGAGTGTTGGTTTGGGTGCGAGCATGTTTTGATCAGTGCGAAGCGAGGACGAAAGCACTAAACCCCCACTAGTTTATGTGCAGGTTCAGGTTATGATCAGCTCGGGGCGGAGCTTGGCTTGGACGTGCCGAGGCATGGAGTCCTTGGCGTTCAAGAGGAGCTTCCGCATATGCGTTCGGACTTGAAACATGAAGATGTTCGGCCGAGGACTACTTGGTGGCTATACAGAGGTATAATGTATGGAACAATGTAATCCTTTGTGAGCTAGAGAGATCATGAGCGTTGTAGCCAATTGGCATTTTATGTTGGGCTATTCAGAGCCTTTGTAACCTTCAGTTCAATATTAATAAAAGAGATTCTTATGTTATTCTTTGTTTTCTTCCGCTGCTTATGTTATCGATTTGAGATAGTTCTACGTGAACCTGTTATCTTGCCTTGCACGAGCGCAACTCCAGGCTCGTGCGGCATCACGCCCCAGCGATGGCGATGATTCGGGTTAAATCTAGCGAGGACGAGCGATTTCCCGGGTCGGGGCGTGACAAGTTGGTATCAGAGCGGTTCCATCCTTTGGACCGTGCATGAATCTCTTTGACCCTCAGTTGCTTCGTTATCGAATCCAGTTGACTCTAAGTTGTTTCCGCAACCGCATGGCTCATGGATCTGCTCGACGCTACATTGGACGTTCCATACAATAAGTCTATATTAAGTTGCGTACGTCTGCCACAAGTATGTCGTGACTATTACGTTATCTTCGAGTACCGTCGGAGAATGTTGGTTGCACGAAGTGCAATGAGTTATGTGTTGTTGGTTGCACGAAGTGCAACGGGTCGACACGTGAGACGATGCGTATTATGTGGCTACGCGAATGGTTATGCGTTGTTGGTTGCACGGAGTGCAGCGAGTCGTGAATCGTTCGTTGCATCGGTGCGACGAGTCGATACGGTATGATGTGCGTAGTATGGCTATGCGGATGGATAGCAAAATGTTGTTCGAGATTGAGTAAAGACCTTAAGTATCGAGACTAAGTTGTTGCACGAGCTGCAACGTGCGGGATTCAAAGATCGTGGATGCGATAGTAACGAATCGAGTTGGTCGCTAAGTCGAGTTTGAGTTGGCGAACCTGTATGTTGGCCGAATGTCGCGTTGAGCTTTGAATAAGCGAATGTTGCGGGTGTGATCGAAATGATCGCCATGGTACGGTTAGATCGATTATGTGTCAAACTTGAGCTAACGTTAGAGCTGGGATCGGAAGGATCGCCATACGGGATGGTTAAGTTGAGATAGAAGTCGGACCTATGCGAAGTGTGATGTCGAGTAATGACTCGATTTCGAGTGGTATATGCAATACCAACTATACGAGCAAGTATAGCGAAGTATTGTGTCGATAACGATAGGCTCGATCCTGAGTGGTATATGGGATACCACTTAGCGATGGTTATGTTAAGCCGGTTGATGACTTGCGATAGGTTTCGTCGAAACGATTATGTGGTTACGATATGTTTGTCCGCAACGGATGGAATGGTACCGAGACTCGAGTGGAAATGATGCGATAGGAGTCGATATAAGTATGCTTTGGTGAATTAGTTATATGAGTATGCGTGAAGTCGTGCCTACGGAGGATACGTCGGACGAGGATTCGCTAAGTATAAGTCGAACGATAGGCCGAGTATATACGAATGAATGTTACGTTGAGGAAATGGTCGACCCGGTCGAACTTATGTTGAGTTAGTACGGAGACTTCATCGGAACGAATTGAGTAGGTACGGAGAAATTGTGCAAACGAATTTGGGTTAACGCGATGAATCGGTAGCACGATTTGGAGTACGAGCTAAGGATATGAGAATGGAGATGTGAAATCGAAATTTTGTCGCGACGATGTTAAGTAGTTACAACAGAATGGATCTTGATAAGTGCGAGACTTGATTCGTATACGAGTTCGGATAATGGCAATGATTGCAACGGGTTTGAGCTTATGAGAAAGGAAGATGTTCAAGTTATGCATATCGACGATGGTATTGAGGCGTATCAAAGACGATATGCAATAACTCGAGGATACTCTGATCGAATGAACGAAAATTATGTTGAGCATTGTTGTTGGATGAATAAGATGCAAGTTAAGTTGATGTCGATTTGGATGACGATGATAGGAACGCTTCGGAGAATTTGAGAGTCGATGGATGTTGCTCGGATGAAATCGGAAGTGTCTGGATTGCTTCGCGGATCACCACTATGTCGACATTCTTGTCTTGAGCGAGCGTAACACCAGCCTCGCGCATGCGTCACGTCGAAATTAGAACGATCATTCCGCGTGAGCACTGGTATGGTGATTCATCCAGTGGGGATGATCGAACTTGCAAGGCGTGGCAATTTGGATATGGATTTGTGGTTTGATGCGAAGGTGGAATTGAGGATTGTGCGATATTGTCAACGGTAGTGCCTAAGTGACTCGAGTAGTAACGGCGCATCAGTTGCGCGGGAGTAGAGAAATTACGGATTGGTATGTCGGATTGGGTAAAGTCCCATAGGAAGTGTCGGAAATTGATTTGGCTCCGCGATAGGATATAGCATGGTTCGTTCTAACTGTCCCTCGTTGATGATCTTCAATTATCGAGCGTAGTTTCGGGGCAGATGACCCTAGAAGACTTGACCGCCAAATCAAGTAAATGTTGAAGTCCCATAGGATGACCCTAGAGAAGTCGCGTAAGAAGGATAAGGAATGAGGTAGTGCATGTCGAGGATAAGTCCAAGCGAGTGAGTATCGTGCCTCGAAAGCTAGCGAGTACAAAAATCGATATGGTCAAGAAAAGTTATGTTGGATCGAATAGATGTCGAGGAACGTGCTTAGCGTAGTGATGCGGTAAGGCGATTGCAAGGATTCTGCAATGCGCGAGAGCGATGGATAGTAGAACGACCCTAAGAGTTGTGTCGTAGGTCGGCTTAAGTAACGATTAGGCTATGTGTATTGAGCGCGCGATCTATGTTACGAAACGAACTAGTCGAGATTGAAACGGGGACTAAGTAAAGGATTCGTACTCGGTCGAGTATCGGAGATAGGCATATCGTAAGAGACCTTGGGTCAGAAAGATTGTTGCCTTTGAGCATCGTAGACTCAAGTTGACCTCTTGTGTCGGGAGAGTGCGAGCACGATGTCTGGATAAGTTGCCTAGCGGGGGTAGCCCCAGACTCGATATGCGGGTAGTTCGAGAACGTGGATTGTGTTGGGATAGTTATGTGCGAGACTTAGTACGGATTGTAGATAAAAGAAATTGTGACATGTTGACATAGTCCATGTTGTTAAGGCCAAGTGTTATGAATGGTTGGATGAAAGACTTGAGTTATGCGAGAGATAGGAAACGGTTGGGCGAATAGGCATTGCGGGAGCTCGTTGCGATCGGATGCGCAATGACTTATGCAATGCATGCGTTAGGTGGCCGGCGAGAAACTTATGAGATCGAATTTACGGATTTGAATCAAGTTATGTGCAGAGATATTTGGAAGACGATCGCATGTTATGGGATGATGCATACGAAGAGTATTTTGGGATTAGGCGCTAAGATATGGCTAAGTCGAGTACGGACCGATGGATGCTTGAGGATTTAAGTTGAGTTTGTTAGTTGTCCCGATATCCTACAACTAAGCTTGGCTGAAATGCATATATTGGTGGGACGCCTAAAATATGTGTATGATCCAGACTGAGTTGTATGATTCCAACGATAGTAGCACGAGATCGTGAAGCGATCTATGCGAGGCACTTGGATTAAGTGTTGGTTTCGGTTCGAGGACGAACCTGATTTTGAGTGGTATATTATGTAATGCCCCGCTCCGCATCGGTGCATTACGATGAGTCGTTGACTCGAAGAGTTTCGTTGACCCGATGAGGTATCGATATAATCGATGCAAGTGTTGCGTTGGCCAAAGGTAAGCTTTGAGTCGGTTGGAATCTATGAATCGAATCGATGCAAAGAGTAAGTCCCGCTTGAGCAAGTGCTGATTTTAGTTGATCTGGTGTGCAGGCTATGCTTCTACGCTGGACAATAAGAGGTCGGCATTTTGCCTTATGCAATGAAGTGTCCGCGAAACCAAATTATGGTCTTGCAACGGATTGTGGCAGGGGCGCGATAGGCCAAATCAACCGAGTAGAGCAAAGGAATGGCTAAGTCCGGGAGTTAGCTATGCGATCGAGTTATGGAAGCGAGGCGCTTCAACTCAGCTAAACGGCAAGGCGTAAGACTTAAGGTGGGCGGGTTCTTGACTCTCTCTCCCTATTCCTTCACGTCTAATAAAATATGTTATGGTATGCGTAAGATGTTATCGAGATAGCGAGCGTGGCTCGGCGAGTAAGTGTCTAAGTATGCGTTGAACACTAAGATAGAACATTGAACAATCGAAACATTGAAGCGACGTGCATCGAGTGCACGAGTCGCAGTAGGGCAATGATGGTAGAACATTGAAAGATGATATTGAGATGTGCATCAGGTGCACGGCTCCGAGAACATTGAACACTAGGCGTAGAACATTGAATACGGTGCTGAGCGTGCCCTCGGGCACTTATGCTATGAATTGACTAAGTAAATACGGAAGTAGGCTATGCGAATAACAATACGATCGAGACGCGTGATTATGAGTACGAGACGACTAAGCCGTTGGGCGTCGTGCATCAATATGGATGTGTTGGGGCATAACGCCGACGGAGCTCCCCATATGAATGGTGGATTATGTTTATGGCACGGGAAACCGTTTATGTGCGACACTATGTTTATGGAATACGAGATCGGTTGGTATGCTATGGATTGTATGATATGGAACGTATTGCATGGTCAATGGACTCGGATTGCCCGTGCACGGGTGTGGCTTCCCTCGAACGGTTATGCCGGGGCGCCGGGACCGTTCGGCCTAGGAGGGAATTATGTGTGGTATTTATGGTGCACAACATTCGGACGGATTGCGACCGTCCAGTGCTGTGATAAGCTATGATACCCGTAAGTTTGGGATCCTTCGGATACTGGGCTAGCAACCCGTATCGAAGCGATTGTAGGCTTACACATATGAGATGCCAAGTCCATTACGGTGCGACACACCGTGACCTTCATATAGTTAGGGCCGGTGGGCTGAGATGAGAGCTGGGTGCAGGCGCAGGGCCTGCCACCCATTATGCATATGTTTACGTTTATGATTGGTCTAAGTTTATGATTGGTCGCTTACGTAAATGAGATGATTTCATGTTAAGTTCTAACCACTGCAGGCTAAGGTATCGGGACGGGATGAGCACGAACACTATGTTATGTTCATATTATGGCTAACTGTATCTGCTGCAGGAACACGGTATGGGACACATTTAAGATATGTTGCTACGAATTGAGTATTGCCATGAAACTGATCCTAAGGCTAAATAGAAAGACCACAAAGTAAGATGCATGTTCACTAAATGAATTGAGTGTTGGTTTGGGTGCGAGCATGTCTTGATCAGTGCGAAGCGAGGACGAAAGCACTAAACCCCCACTAGTTTATGTGCAGGTTCAGGTTATGATCAGCTCGGGGCGGAGCTTGGCTTGGACGTGCCGAGGCATGGAGTCCTTGGCGTTCAAGAGGAGCTTCCGCATATGCGTTCGGACTTGAAACATGAAGATGTTCGGCCGAGGACTACTTGGTGGCTATACAGAGGTATAATGTATGGAACAATGTAATCCTTTGTGAGCTAGAGAGATCATGAGCGTTGTAGCCAATTGGCATTTTATGTTGGGCTATTCAGAGCCTTTGTAACCTTCAGTTCAATATTAATAAAAGAGATTCTTATGTTATTCTTTGTTTTCTTCCGCTGCTTATGTTATCGATTTGAGATAGTTCTACGTGAACCTGTTATCTTGCCTTGCACGAGCGCAACTCCAGGCTCGTGCGGCATCACGCCCCAGCGATGGCGATGATTCGGGTTAAATCTAGCGAGGACGAGCGATTTCCCGGGTCGGGGCGTGACAAAGAGAATGCATTTACATCTCCCCGGACGGAGGACCCTACTAATACTACTAGCGTGTGTCCGGGGACAACGAGAAATCGACGCCAAGGCTTTACGTACTACGTACTAATCTAGTACGTGCATCAGGAGACACAACATTTCTGCGCACGGCGTGGGCCTGACGGGCCCTATCGGCCGCACGGGACAAACAGAGGAACCTATAGCTGCCGCAGCAATTTCTGCGCACGCAAACAGTTTCTGTGCACGGCGTGGGCCTGACAGGCCCTATCGGCCGCACGGGACGGAGGAACCCACGAGTTGCTGCAGTTTCTGCGCACGCAAACAATTTCCGTGCACGGCGTGGGCCTGACAGGCCCTATCGGCCGCACGGGACGGAGGAACCCACGAGTTGCTGCAGTTTCTGTGCATGCAAAAAGTTTCTGTGCACGGCGTGGGCCTGACAGGCCCTATCGGCCGCACGGGACGGAGGAACCCACGAGTTGCTGCAGTTTCTGCGCACGCAAACAGTTTCTGCGCACGGCGTGGGCGTGACAGGCCCTATCGGCCGCACGGGACGGAGGAACCCACGAGTTGCTGCAGTTTCTGCGCACGCAAACAGTTTCTGTGCACGGCGTGGGCGTGACAGGCACTATCGGCCGCACGGGACACAGAAACGCATGCGTTGCAGCAGTTTCTGCGTGCACGAAGAATTTCTGCGCACGGCGTGGGCCTGACAGGCCCTATCGGCCGCACGGGACCGAGGAATGGAAGCGGTGCAGCAGTTTCTGCGCATGCGAAGAATTTCTGTGCACGGCGTGGGCCTGACAGGCCCTATCGGCCGCACGGGACACAGAAACGCAAGCTTTGCAGCAGTTTCTGCACGCACGAACAATTTCTGTGCACGACGTGGGCCTGACAGCCCCTATCGGCCGCACGGGACAGAGGAATGCAAGCGTTGCAGCAGTTTCTGTGCACACGAACAATTCCTGTGCACGGCGTGGGCTTGACAGGCCCTATCGGCCGCACGGGACACAGAAACGCATGCGTTGCAGCAGTTTCTGCACGCACGAAGATTTTCTGTGCACGGCGTGGGCCTGACAGGCCCTATCGGCCGCACGGGATCGACCGGGTGCGCATATGCTGCGGTTTGTGTGCCTCGCGGCACTTCGTTTGCCCCGCGGCAGATTCCTGCCCACGGCGTGGGCCTGACAGGCTGCATCGGCGAGCACGGGAGCGGCCTGCGGCAGCGCGCGAAAAATGACAAGCTCCTCAAGCACTTTGGTCCCCCGGAATCATCCCCACAATAAAACTGCAAATCTATTATAGGGGAGTAGGTGGTGAAGGGGGGATGTTCGTCGCGCGCGCGCACGGGGGGGCGCACGGCGCGTCGATCGGCTCCACGCTCGCGGCCATTTAGCGAGCGCGCGCTTGCGAATTTTGCTTGCGCGACGATTCGCGGCGTTTTCTGTCGCGCGACAATTTCTGCCCACGGCGTGGGCTTGACGGGGCCTATCGGCCGCACGGGACTGAGGAATGCGAGCGTTGTTGCAGTTTCTGTGCACACGAAGAATTTCTGTGCACGGCGTGGGCCTGACAGCCCCTATCGGCCGCACGGGACCGAGGAATGGAAGCGTTGCAGCAGTTTCTGCGCGCACGATTAATTTTTGTGCACGGCGTGGGCCTGACAGGCCCTGTCGGCCGCACGGGATCGAGGAACCCTCAAGTTGCAGTAGTTACTGCACACGCAACCAGTGTCCGTGCACGGCGTGGGCCTGACATGGCCTATCAGCCGCACGGGGGACGGAAATGCAAGCGTTGCAGCAGTTTCTGCGCATGCGAAGAATTTCCGTGCACGGCGTGGGCCTGACAGGCCCTGTCGGCCGCACGGGACACAGAAACGCATGCGTTGCAGCAGTTTCAGCGCGCACGAAGATTTTCTGTGCACGGCGTGGGCCTGACAGGCCCTATCGGCTGCACGAGATCGACCGGGTGCGCATATGCTGCGGTTTGTGTGCCTCGCGGCACTTCGTTTGCCCCGCGGCAGATTCCTGCCCACGGCGTGGGCCTGACGGGCTGCATCGGCGAGCACGGGCGCGGCCTGCGGCTGCGCGCGAAAAATGACAAGCTCCTCAAGCACTTTGGTCCCCCGGAGTCATCCCCACAATAAAACTGCAAATCTATTATAGGGGAGTAGGTGGTGAAGGGGGGGATGTTCGTCGCGCGCCACAATCCCGTGCGCGCGGGGGGTGCACGGCGCGTCGAACGGCTGCCCGCGCGCGGCGATCCAGCGACCGGGCGCTTGCTGGCTTCGGGTGCGCGACGGTTCGCGACGTTTTCTGTCGCGCGGCAGTTTCTGCCCACGGCGTGGGCCTGACAGGCTGCATCGGCGAGCACGGGCTCGCGGCGGCGCGCTGAGGCGACCAGCGCATCGAACGGCTGCACGGGCCGCCCGCCTCGCTCGCGT
>JANAVB010001186.1:27500-30000 GCA_029216955.1 Iris pallida
GTGGCTCGAACCCTGAGTGGTGTATGGACGTTATAGAAATTGTTCGAGCGAGACTAAAGGAATTACGGATAGAACAAGTATGTCGGCGAAGCGATGCGGTCGCGCAAAGCTTTAGAACGTGTCACGCTTAGTTGATCGTGACTTCGTGTGTCCCGAACGAGATATCGTTCGGACAACTTGTGAATGGGTAACGCGTGTTAGAAATGATTCGGAACGATGGATGAAAATAAATGGTCTTGATCGAGGAAACTTAGAGGAACGTGCGTGCGATGTCGAATTGATGCAAATGAAATGTGACTTGAGTTTTGAATAACGATCTTGAAACGAGCTTTGAGGAAAAGCGACTGAACTTGATCTTGAGTATCGGGAGAAATGGTGGAATATCCAACTCGGACAACGGCATCGTCGCATGACTCGAAATTGGTTGCAAAGGAAGATCGTCAGGTTACGCATATCGTCGATGGTATTGAGGCGTATCAAAGATCGATATGCGATAACTCGGGGGTACTCTGACTCGGCGAATGACGATCGTGCAAATGTCATTGTTCCGTTGGATGCTATACTCGGGTATTAAAACGTGTCAAGGAAAATATAGACGTGACTCGAGGATTTCTGGTTGAATGAATGACGGTCGGACTGTCGAATTGAAATCTTGACTTGGATGAAATGAAATGCTTGGATTTACTTCGACGATAACCCCAACGTCGACATTCTTGTCTTATGCGAGCGCAACTCCAGCCTCGCACATGCGTCGCGCCGATTAGGGCGATCACTCCGCGTGAGCGCTGGTATGGTGATTCATCCAGCGGGGGTGATCAAACTTGCACGGCGTGGCAATACGATTGCTTCGACTTGTGGTTTGACGCGAAGATGACTTGAGAATGATTCGGTGTGCTTGAATGATGAAGTTTGAGGATTGAGTAGGTCCAATCCGCGTATCGAGAATGAATCAGTCTAGACGTAAGCAAGAGTTACGCCCCGATGAGAATGATTATTCCGCGAGAGCGTTGCATGGTGATTCATGAACCACCGTGGATAATCGGACTCGCGTGAGATTGGGGCGCAACGTATTGTCAAGCTAGATGAACTCGTGATCGAATACATGAATTGGAAAGAATGGATATGTGAAGTATGTGATCAGAATGAATTCGGATATACGCGGCGAATGCCTTGACGAGAATAGGTGATCGTGCTCGATGTTTAGAAATCTGAGTGACGCGAGCTTGGGTAGAAAATCCCGTACTACGACTTTGGTTTGACCCTAGGATTGGGGTCAGTGTTGGCATTATTGTTGGGGAACTATGATTCCAATCCTGACATTGACTTAGCCTCGAAAAGATGGCCTAGCGGTTAGGCGAGACGCCCCTGTTTCATGTGTTAGCAATCAAAAGATTGATCTTGAGATTGGCATGGATGGATAGCATGAATCACGAATGTAGGAAACCCTGCTCACGAGACTTGGCTGACATGCATATATTTCAGGGACGCTTGAGTATGTGCACGATGCGACTCGAGTGAGAATGACAAACTCACTATCCTGCGGCTTGGCTGAATGCATGTATTTTGGGGACGCTTGGAATGCGTGCACGATCCAACCAAGTGATACATTGAGTTCTAGCACGACTTGGGGAGTGAACGAGTATAGTGAACGTGAAATCGTGCTAGTAAAAGTTGGTATAACGAAGTGAAGCATTGATAGGAAGTTATGCTCGACGATAGTGCAATACTTGGTCTTGAATTGGACGAGAATTTACTTGACTGGTCGACCCCGCTAAGAAGAAATCATACTGATTTCATGAACGAGAACGCTTGAGAAGCGAGTCGGGTCATCTCGATGACCGAATGAATGAAAAGTGAATTTGCCTTAGCCTGCGACCCTCGTATTTGACGAATTACAATGTGCCTCGTATAACCATTCCAGTTCCATGACACGTCGAAATGGCAACCAAGACGAGAAATGCTCGAATTGAATAAGTACAATCAACTCTAAAATGAATGAAAGGCTATTCGATAAAAATCGACCCAACGCGTGCGACACGGGACTTAGAAATATATCAAGTACTGTTCGATGCCGTCGAACGATAAACCATTCGATAGGAAATTGCCTAAGGTGCGCATACGATCCGAGTTAAGAAATGGTAGGATGACCTGCACTCAGAAAGTCTCGAGGACGAGACTTATTTTGAGTGGTGTATTATACGACCCGCTCCGCCCTAGCGGAACGCCGATTCCAAACGGCAAGTCGCTCAACTCCTCAACGAGCCGTCGACCCGAAGAATTGCCTCGACCCGATGAAGTAATAATGCAAATCGATGCAAGGCTTGCATTGGCCCGACAAGATGAATCCAGACTTAGACTATCGAAGGCGCGCTCGGAGGATCGCTCGGCCGATGCGAACATCGCTAAGGTGGGTGGCTCCGATGAACCCGTCTGTGCTTAGCCTAGACACATAACAATGCGGACACTATCACGAGAATCGCTAGGCGACAACACCATGCAT
>JANAVB010001186.1:42500-45550 GCA_029216955.1 Iris pallida
TTGTGGGTCGCACGCAGTGCGATGAGTTATGTGTTGTTGGTCGCACGCAGTGCGAGGGGATAGGTGTTGTTGGTTGCACGAAGTGCAACGGGTCGACACGTGAGGCGATGCGTATTATGTGGCTACGCGAATGGTTATGCGTTGTTGGTTGCACGGAGTGCAGCAAGTCGTGGATCGTTCGTTGCATCAGTGCAATGAGTCGATATGGTATGATGCGTGTTGTATGGCTATGCGGATGGATAGCGATATGTTATGCGAGATTGAGTAAAGACCTTAAGTATCGAGACTAAGTTGTTGCACGAGCTGCAACGTGCGGGATTCAAAATCGTGGATGCGATAATAACGAGTCGAGATGGTCGCTAAGTCGAGTTTGAGTTGGCGAACGTGTATGTTGGCCATATGTCGCGTTGAGCTTTGAATAAGCGAATGTTGCGGATGGGATCGAGATGATCGCCATGTACGGTTAGATTGAATGTATGTCAAACTTGAGCTAATGTTAGAGCTGGGATCGGAAGGATCGCCATACGGGACAGTTAAGTTGAGATAGAAGTCGGACCTATACGAAGTGTGATGTTGAGTAATGACTCGATTCCGAGTGGTATATGCAATACCAATTATACGAGCAAGTATAGCGAAGTATTGTGTCGATAGCGATAGGCTCGATCCTGAGTGGTATATGGAATACCACTTAGCGATAGCGATGTTAAGCTGGTTGGGGACTTACGATAGGTTACGTCGAGACAATTATGTTGATACGATACGTTGTCCTCAACGGACGGAGTAGTGCCGAGACTTGAGTATGAATGACTTAGTAGAAGTCGATACGAGTATGCCTTGATGAATTAAGTTGAACGATTATGTGCGAAGTCGTACTTACGGAGGATACGTCGGACGAGGATTCGCTAAGTATAAGTCGAACGATAGCCCGAACGTATGCGAATGAATGTTACGTTGAGGAAATGGTCGACCCGGTCGAACTTATGTTGAGTTAGTACGGAGACGTCTTCGGAACGAATTGAGTAGGTACGGAGAAATTGTACGAACGAATTTGGGTTAATGCAATGAGTCGGTAGCACGATTTGGAAGTACGAGTTAGGGATATGAGAAGTGATTTGTGCGAGATTTGACTCGTATTCGAGTTCGGATAATGGCAATGATTGCAACGGGTTTGAGCTTATGAGAAAGGAGGGTGTTCAAGTTATGCATATCGACGATGGTATTGAGGCGTATCAAAGACGATATGCAATAACTCGGGGATACTCTGATCGAATGAACGAAAATTATGTTGAGCATTGTTGTTGGATGAATAAGATGCAAGTTAAGTTATGGCAATTGGAATGATAACGATAGGAATGCTTCGGAGAATTTGAGAGTCGACGGATGTTACTCGGATGAAAATGAAAGTGTATGGATTGCTTCGCAGATCACCACTATGTCGACATTCTCGTCTTGAGCGAGCGCAACACCAGCCTCGCACATGCGTCACGTCAAAATTAGAACGATCATTCCGCGTGAGCACTGGTATGGTGATTCATCCAGTGGGGATGATCGAACTTGCAAGGCGTGGCAATTTGGATATGGATTTGTGTTTGATGCGAAGGTGGAATTGAGGATTGTGCGATGTTGTTGACGGTAGTATACGAGTGATTCGAGTAGCAGCGGCACATTAGTTGCGCAGGAGTAGGGAAATTTCGGATTGGTATGTCGGATTGGATAAAGTCAAGTCCCATAGGAAGTGTTGCGAATTGATTTGGCTCCATAATAGGATATAGCATGGTTCGTTGTAACTGTCCCTCGTTGATGATCTTCAATTATCGAGCGTAGTTTCGGGGCAGATGACCCTAGAAGACTTGACCGCCAAATCAAGTGAATGTGGGAAACCATAGGACGACCCTAATGAAGTCGCGTAAGAAATTTTGTCGAAGATAAGGAATGATGTAGTGCATGTTGAGGATAAGTCTAAGCGAGTGAGTATCGTGTCTCGAAAGTTTGCGAGTACTAAGAATCGATATGGTCAGAAAAGTTATGTTGGAACGAGTAGATGTTGAGGAACGTGCTTAAGCGTAGTGACGCGGTAAGGCGATTGCAAGGATTCTGCAATGCGCGAGAGCGATGGATAGTAGAACGACCCTAAGAGTTGTGTCGTAGGTCGGCTTAAGTAACGGTTAGGCTATGTGTGTTGAGCGCGCGAGTTACGTTACGAAACGAACAAGTCGGGATTGAATCGAAGTTTGAGTAAAGGATTTGTACTCGGTCGAGAATCGGCGATAGGCGTATCGTAAGAGACCTTGGGTCGGAAAGATTGTTGCCTTTGAGCATCGTAGACTCAAGTTAACCTCTTGTGTCGGGAGAGCGCGAGCATGATGTCTGGATAAGTTGCCTAGCGGGGGTAGCCCCAGACTCGATGCGCGGGTAGTTCGAGAACGTAGATCGTGTTGGGATAGTTGTGTGCGAGACTTAGTACGGATTGTAGACAAAGGAATTGGTGACATGTTGACGTAGTCCATGTTGTTAAGGCTAAGCGTTATGAATGATTTGATGAAAGACTTGAGTTATATGAGAGATAGGAAACGGTTGGGCGAATAGGCGTTGCGGAAGCTCGTTGCGATCGGATGCGCAATGACTTATGCAATGCATGCGTTAGGTGGCCGGCGAAAAACTTATGAGATTGAAGTTATGGTTTGAATCAAGTTATGTACGGAGATATTTAGTAGAGGATCGCATGTTATGGCATGATGCATACGAGATGGAGAATAGGCGCTAAGATTTGACTAAGTCGAGTACGGACCGATGGATGCTTGAGGATTTAAGTTGAGATTGTAAGTTGTCCCGATATCCTACAACTGAGCTTGGCTGAAATGCATATATTGGTGGGACGCCTAAAATATGTGTATGATCCAGACTGAGTTGTATGATTCAACGATAGTAGCACGAGATCGTGAAGCGATCTATGCGAGGCACTTGGATTAAGTGTTGGTTTCGGTTCGAGGACGAACCTGATTTTGAGTGGTAATTATGTAATGCCCCGCTCCGCATCGGTGCATTACGAT
>JANAVB010001187.1:0-35731 GCA_029216955.1 Iris pallida
ACATAGAGAAGATTAGAAGAAGTTTAAGGAATTAGAAGTTAAAAAAGAATTAGAAGTTAGAAGGAAAGAATTAGAAGAAGTTAGAAGAATAGAAAGAAAAGTGAGAAATAGAAAATAGAGGGGATCGAGTTAGAGGGCGAAACGGAGCTCGGAGTATCGGAATCATGTGTTGAAACTTGCCGTGGGACAAGAATACGTGAATTAGATTGTTTGGGTAGGCTCCGCGTAGAAAATCGGGGTTGTAGGGCGACGGTATCGCGCCGTATTGCGTATCTTAAAAATTCAAGATACCGGCAATAGGCCGTAAGATGGACTAGACGTCCACTTTACCTAGGTATATTGGTAGGTAATATATGTATAGGCTAGTACTTACTACCTAGGGAGCGGGTCAAAATACCAATGCGTAGGTAGGCTAACTTGATAATTGCCTAAGCTAGAATTTTACCTTTTTAAGGGTTAAAATAGGATATTGGCCTACGGCCAAGATTTGAGTTTCGAAGTCAAGATGAACTTGGATAAGGGTTGTAGAGGTTGGTAATAGTTAGAAATAGTCGCCGAGACCTAGTCTTGACCACGGTTGACCCAGAGTTGACTTTTACCCAAAAGTCAACCGTGAGAGTCAACACTTTGTCTAGATTTGACCAAATCCACCAGAGTTGACCAAAAGTCAACTATTGGTCAACATTTGACCAGTTTGACCTAGAGTTGACCAGAGACTAGGGTTGACGAGTTGACCAAAAGTCAACTGTAGGCCACTTGACCATGTTTGACTTTCTTCGACATGTTTGACCTGTGATGACTGGTATGACCTAGGGTTGACTTGGTTTAGCTTAGATTGACTTGATATAACTGATTTGACTAGATTGACTTGACAGGACTTAGTGTGACTCAGTGAGACTAGTTTGACCTAGATTGCATATCATTCATTGTGAATTATTCTAAACTGAACCTAAATAACAACAGTTCTCATCTTTAGGTCTCTGATTTTCCACTCTGAGCATTGATATACCTACAGCTCAGGACAGCAGCGGTGAGTACATTCCACTGATAGTTTTTATTGTCTCGATATCTGCTATATCCGATTCAGTCTTAGTGTCTTACTTGATTCTTAGTCACGATAGTTACGGACTAGTACACGTTGGATCATGACATGAGATTGTTCCTAGATTTTTGGGTTATGGGTACACTTTCTGTCTTGTTTTCCTGTACTTGTATAGACACCAATTTCTAAGGAATTTGCTACCCTCTTACGAAATCACGTGCATGACGTGTTATGTCCAGATCCATTGTACTATTCGGGGATGGGGATTATTAGAGGCTATGTGATCCCAACATCCTGTTACTATTCTGTGCTTGTGCCACTCTTCCCTCACGAAGGGTATATCGAGATCCTTTTGCCTTGTGCTCGTTATCCAGGTTGGCCGGCATGACTTTCCGTTGAGGTCACCGCGGATTGCCGGCCAAGTGGATAGCCTGTCCTGTCACTTATTCCAAGCCGATCACATATCGCTCTAATAATTCAAATATATTTTATATTACTTTATCTTATCGTATATCCTGCTCTGTTCTACATTCAGTATTTTCTCACCATGCCATGATATACAGTTACTCACATGCTCTACTTGCCTTTACATTGTACCTTGATTGGAGACTAAGTTCTGCTCGGGAGAAGAGTTACAGCCCCGGTCCTTGTTTGGTTTAAGGGTTGTAACTCGGCTTCCGAACATTTCCAAGTCTTCATATATCTTTGTCTTATAGTTCATATACTGTCTTATAGAATTTGTCAATTCACATGGAACTGTTGTTAGTGTTGTACTTGCTCATTTTCCTGACAGGATACCGTTATGATATATTACAGATGACTCTGAGGCGGACTGCTCGACCTTATGGGCTCGAGTTAGATGGAGTAGCCTTGGTTCGTGGCCTTATAGTAGAGCCACTAGATTTTGTACTTCCAGAGTAGTGTAGGTTAGCTAGGTTTGACTGGACTGCGATCCAGCTAGCTTTATCAGACTGTAGTTTCTATATTATATTTTGATACCCTGTGATGTTGTATATATCTGGGCTTGTATTGGACTCTGGACTTATTTAGTCTTTCATCTATCATATGTTTTTCCATATGAGCTATCTACCTTAGTTTTATTCTGTGATTGAGATGTATTGTATGTTACCTCCATTCGGAGAGTATTACTGTACAGGTACATTTATACTGTTAGTCGTAGTATTTACAGACGTTATATACAGCTTCTACCGCCGACACTGCGACGTAGGCTGGACATACCCACGTGTTCGTGCCCCTCATAAGGGTACGGGTCGTGACACGTTTTTATGGTAGCCCACGCAGGTCCAGTGTCGCAATTAGTACGATCTCATAATGGTGCTCGACTTAGAGTACTAATTACGAGCCTGCAATTAGGACGTAGGACCTAGGACATGATAGGAGTTTCTTAATCACACCTAGAAAATTTCTGATCTTTTGATTATCATGATTATTTACCTTGTATTAAATTAACTGTCCTTCTTTGATAATCTACTCATGTGCCATATTGATCTCTTTGTTTTAATTCGTCTCCAGGATGAGACGCACCTGCGGGCCACTGGATCGAGTAGCTTGCCTGAGAGATCTGATCAGGCAGAGGAGGAGGTTCACGAGACTGCCCCCAGTGATTCTACTATCCCGGAGACCCCGGTAGTTGCACAGGGAGGTCTACCACATCTACCCCAGAGGGTTACGGTCGTTGTTCCAGAGATACTGCGCCCCACCACCGATACCGACGGATACGCATCATATGTTCCTTCTCCTTCAGCAGATGATGGAGACACAGCGGATCCAGGCAGAGGCATAGCAACGCCAGTCGGAGGCGTACACCGTCAGATCGAGATGCTGAGGCAGAGTATGGAGAACTCGCATCAGCTTACACTGGCAGCAGTAGAGAGAGTGGCATCGGGTACGATACAGGGCCCTACTGGCCAGCAGCCGTACCAGTAGCAGTCCAGGCCGGGGACAGTATTAGACTTTAGGAAGATGAGCTCCAGGGACTTCACAGGCACAGAGGGCATCCTTTATGCAGACGACTGGCTAGAGGATGTACAGCGGAGCATGGAGCTGGCAGAGCTTCCTAGAGCACTTTGGGTTTCGGCCGCAGCCAGCCGATTCTTTGACATTGCGCTGATATGGTACCGCACGGATCCTCGTGCGTCGGTGAAAGGGCTGACTTGGGAGAACTTTCGGAGGCTCTACAAGGAGAAGTTCTTCCCGGACGTAGCTTACAGCATTGGAGGGCCAGTTCGTGGGTCTAGTGCAGGGGAACTCGTCGGTGGACGAGTATGCAGCTGAGTTCTTCCGCCTTAGCAGGTTCGCTCCCGATATGATCCAAGATGAGGGGCAGAAGGCTCGTAAGTTCCGTAGGGGACTTATTCATGTAGTGCACACCCGCACCTCGGGTCACCGTGATGCGACATTCGATTAGATATTGATAGACGCACAGATTGCAGAGGAGGACTTCGGCCTCAAGATGAAGAGGAGCAGAGATACTATGGGGGCGAGTTCCAGTGCGGGACCGGCCAAAGCCCCCACTTTCAGCATCAGCAGAGGCCATTCCAGCAGAAGCAGCCTCTGTTGCAGATTCAGCAGGCACCAGCTCGTACCCAGCAGCACCAGGGACAGGGCCAGAGACCGGCTCTGTGCGGCTTCTGCGGGAAGCCGGGGCACACCAGGGAGGCTTGCAGAAAGAGGTTGGGCGTCTGTCTCTACTGTGGGGCGCCTGATCACTAGCTGAGGGATTGCCGCTTTTACGGAGTCAGAGGAGGCCAGGACAGAGCGCAGCCGGCTAGAGGGCCAGCAGTTCAGCAGAGGGGTCCTCCACTTCAGACCCAGCAGCAGCGCTTTATTCAGCACTAGAAGGGAGCACCCGCGGGCAGGGTGTTCGCTTTGGCAGCAGAGGAGGAGGCAGAGCCCATGGAGATGTCAGGTCATGTTCTCCTAGATTCTTTTCCTGCTTTCGCCTTGTTTGATTCTGGGGTGACCATAGTTTTGTGTCTGTTTCTTTTGCTCTGAGACACAATATCATTGCTGAATATATGGGTAGGACTTGCATGATTATGACCGGGGGAGGTATTATCCTGGTTAATAATATTTACAAGGGGCGGAGAGTCACTCTGAGAGGCCGGGACTTGAGTGCGTGTCTGCTCGTAATGCCCCTACCGAGGTACTATATGGTACTCGGTATGGATTGGTTGAGCATGCACCATGCTAGCATTGATTGTAGTGGAGATAGAGTTCTTTTTAGGACGTCGGGTGAGCCAGAGATCGAGTTTGCTCGAGGAGCAGCGGAGCCGGAGGCTGATTCTGTGGAGCTTTATTAGCGGGGCAGGATTTGCCACATCCGTTGATTACTGAGTTCTCGGATGTCTTTCCCGAGGAGTTGTCGGGGATGCCGCCAGACAGGGACATTGAGTTCTCTATAGACTTGGTGCCGGGCGCCAAGCCCATTTCACAGCATGTCAATAGGGTGAACAATAGCGAGTTGATAGAGCTGAAGAAGCAAGTCGACGAGCTGCAGGACAAGGGGTTCATCAGATCCAGTTCTTCATCCTGGGGAGCGCCAGTCCTGTTCGTACCGAAGAAGGAAGGTACGTCCCGTATGTACATTGATTACCGGGCGCTCAACAACCTCACTATCAAGAATAGGTACCCTTTGTCGAGGATCGACGACTTGTTCGATCAGCTGAGTGGGGCAAAGGTCTTTTCGAAGATAGATTTGAGGTCCGGGTATCACCAGCTGAAGATGAGGCGGGATAACATTCCCAAGACGGCATTTCGGACTCGGTACGGCCAGTACGAGTTTACAGTAATGCCATTTGGGTTGACCAATGCTCCCGCGGTGTTTATGAACTTGATGAACAAGGTATTCCATCAGTACCTTGACAAGTTCGTGGTGGTCTTCATGGATGATATCTTGATCTATTCGAAGACGCAGGAGAAGCATGAGGAGCACTTGAGAGTTGTGTTAGAGACTTTGAGGAGGGAGCAACTCTACGGGAAGCTTTCGAAGTGTGAGTTCTTCTTAGACCAGGTGGAGTTCCTAGGTCATGTTGTGACCGAGCACAGGATTTCAGTAGACCAGAGGAAGATTTCGGCAGTGGAGTCTTGGTCTACGCCCAGTTCAGTTGCCGAGGTTCGGAGCTTTCTGGGTTTGGCTGGCTATTACCGGAAGTTCATCCAAGACTTCTTGCGAATTGCAGAGCCGATGACTAGACTCACCAGAAAGGACGTGGAGTTCGTCTGGACTGTTGAGTGTCAGGCTGTATTCGATGAGCTGAAGAGGAGGTTGACTTCAGCTCCGATCCTGACTTTGCCATCTGGGTCAGGAGGGTTCTCGATCTTCAGCGATGCTTCTGGGAAGGGTTTAGGGTGTTTTCTTCAGCAGCACGGAAAGGTGATTGCCTATGCATCCAGGCAGTTGCGTCCTTATGAGAAGAACTATCCTACTCATGATCTGGAGTTGGTCGCGGTTATATTTGCTTTGAAGTTATGGAAGTATTACCTGTACGGAGAGCGAGTTGAGATCTTCACAGATCACAAGAGCTTGAAGTACGTGTTCACTCAGAAGGAGTTGAACATGCGACAAAGGCAGTGGTTAGAGCTGATGAAGGACTTTGATATATCCTTGCAGTACCATCCGAAGAAGGCCAACGTAGTTACAGATGCCTTGAATAGGTATCCAGTTGTTATGTTCTTGACGACAGATCGTCACTTGTTGGCCGACCTGGATAGTTTGGGTATCGAGGTCATCATTCCGGGCATGGAGATCCAGATGTGGGGTTTGCAGATTCAGTCTGAGCTGATGGATAGAGTCAGGTCAGCGCAGTATGATGATGTTGCCCTGAGGAGCATCAGGGAGCAGGTGAGGACGGGCTTGCTTGACGATTTCTCTGTAGCCGAAGATGGGTCATTGCGGCACGGTACTAGGCTGTGCATTCCGCGTGGAGAGCTTCCGGAGGAGGTTCTTCAGGAGGCGCATCGCTCTCAGTATTCTATGCATCCTAGAGCCAACAAGATGTATGGGGACCTGAGAGAGCACGTATGGTGGTATGGCATGAAGCGCGAGGTAGCTCAGCTTGTATCTCGTTGTCTTGTGTGTCAGCAGGTGAAGGCCGAGAGACAGAGACCAGGTGGATTGCTACAGCCGCTACCCATTCCTGAGTGGAAGTGAGAGCACATCACCATGGACTTTGTATCTGGACTTCCACGGTCGCCAGGAGGGAAGGATGCGGTTTGGGTCATAGTTATAGAGTGACCAAATCGGCCCACTTTTTGCCTTTCAAAGTGGGTTTGTCTACGAAGAGGCTGGCTGAGCTGTATGTTCGTCAGATCGTAAGATTGCACGGAGTTCCGGTGAGCATAGTTTCAGATCGGGATAGCTGATTCACTTCCCACTTCTGGAGGAGTTTACAGGCTAGCTTAGGCACCTCGCTCAAGTTTAGTACTGCTTATCATCCTCAGACAGACGGGCAGTCGGAGAGGACCATCCAGACTTTGGAGGATATGCTTCGCACATGTGTGCTAGATCTTGGGGGTTCTTGGGAGGACCATCTTCACCTGGTAGAGTTTGCTTACAACAACAGCTACCAGGCCAATATATAGATGTCACCATTTGAGGCTCTATATGGACGGAGATGCCGTACTCCCTTGTCTTGGGATAATGTCGACGAGCGGGCGCTTCTTGGACCGGAGATGGTTGTGGATGCGGCCGAAAAGGTCAGATTGATTAGAGACAGACTTCGGGTGGCTCAGGATAGGCAGCGATATTGGGCCGATAGCCACCGGAGACCATTAGAGTTCAAGGTTAGTTTCAGTTCTTGTCGTGTTTGTTGTGATTGTTTGTTAGTTGTGTGTTGAGTTTTTGTCTTGTGTCTAGGTTGGTGACATGGTATTTCTGAGGATATCTCCGACACGTGGCACTATTCGCTTTGGCGGCGGTGGAAAGCTCAGTCCGTGCTACATCGGACCTTTCATCATCTTAGAGAGGATCGGTGCAGTAGCCTACTGACTGGACTTGCCTACCAGGCTCGAGGGAGTGCACAACGTGTTTCATGTATCTCAGCTGAGGCGGTACGTAGCAGATCCTAGACATGTATTGGACCATTCAGCGACATAGGTGGGACCTACTCTCAGCTATCTAGAACAGCCGGTGGAGATTCTGGATCGCAGGGAGAAGGTGCTCCGGAACTAGGTCATACCCTTGGTTCGGGTTGCATGGAGACATCACTCTCCAGGTGAGTCTACCTGGGAGAGGGAGGACGACATGCGGGAGCGTTTCCCTTATCTTTTCACGCCCTGAGGTATAAATCTATTTCTTTTGTCTTTCTGTTTGTGATTTCTTCTGCTTGTGTCTTCAATTTCGAGGACGAAATTTTTTAAGGTGGATAGACTTGTCACCCTCACTTTTTTCAGTTAGGGGTAAAATGGTATTTTTCAATTTTATAATATTTTGGGAATTTTATTTCATGAATATTATTATTTAATTATTATAGGAGTCGGGTTCGAATTTTATCGCATTCGAGTTAATTCGGGACCCCGGTGAATTTTGACTTGAGTCGTAATTAGCATGTTATTTAACCATGCCCCCCCCCCCCCCACACTAAACTTTTAGGTTTAGGAGTTTGGACTAGTCCCCCATGAGTAATTAAGTTTAATTATGATTTTTATTTAATTTTAGCAACTTCCGAAAACCATTTTTGAATTAATTAGCATTAGGCTTAGGGAGGGGCAAACTTGTAAATACAAGTGCCCCTTACCCATGCTTGGCCGGCCATGTAGGCTTCCCCCCCCCCCCCCCCTCTTTCTTCTCCACTAAGCAACTCTCTCTCTCTCTCTCTTTCAAATTCAATTCCTTTCAAGCTTTTTCTTCCTCCAACCAAACCTAATCTAGGTATGATTTTAATTCTCAATTTATTACTCATTTGCATTCAATTCCCTCACAATAAATGGAGAGGAGAAGATTCTCCACCAATTGCCCATAAATTTGTAGGATTTTCCTAGAAAAATAGGTTAAGGATTTATTATGGTTTTAATCCTTTTGAGAGTGGTATATATATATATATATATATATATTATATATATATATATATATATATCTATATATATATATATATATATATATATATATATATATACATGTGTATTTATGTGTGTGTATTTATTATAAGTATTGTGTGTGTGTAGGGAAATTGGAGTGGTGGGTGTTATGTGAGAGTGGTAGTGAGAGTGTGTGTGTGTTTGTGTGTGTGAGGGTGTGTGTGTGTTTGTATTATATATATATATATATATATATATATAATATATATATATATATATATATATATATATATATATATATATATATATATATATGAGTGTGTGTATATATATATATACACACTCATATATATATATATATATATATATATATATATATATATATATATATATATATATATATATATGAGTGTGTATATAGATATGAGTGTATATATATATATATATATATATATATATATATATATATATATATATATATATACACTCATATCTATATACACACTCATATATATATATATATATATATATATATATATATATATATATATATATATATATATATATATATATATATATATATATATATATATAATATATTGAGTGTGTATTTATATATGTATATGGATATGGGTGTGTATGTATGTATATAGATATATGTGAGTGTTGTGTGTATATATTCATAGATATATATAAGTAGATGGTTATATATATATATATATATATATATATATATATATATATATATATATATATATATATATATATATATATATATATATATATATATCAGAAGAGGAGGAAGAACTGGAAGAATAGAAGGAGAAGAAGAAGATGAGCAGCCACAGCAGGAGTAGCAGCTCCAGCTGCAGTAACAGCAGCAGCCCTGGCAGCAGCTGCTGCCAGGCTTCACCCCCCTTCAGCCTTAGCACACATAAACCCCCCCCCCCCTTTTGTATATATATATTTTTTTTTTTGTATATATATATATATATATATATATATATATATATATATATATATATAGATACATAGAGAAGATTAGAAGAAGTTTTAGAAGTTAGAAAAAAATTAGAAGTTAGAAGGAATGAATTAGAAGAAGTTAGAAGAATAGGAAGAAAAGTGAGAAATAGGAAATAGAGGGGATCGAGTTAGAGGGCGAAACGGAGCTCGGAGTATCGGAATGAGTTGAAACTTGGCGTGGGGCAAGAATACATGAATTAGATTTTGCGGGTAGGCTCCCGAGTGAAAATCGGGGTTGTAGGGCGCCGGTATCGCGCCGTACCATTGCGTATCTTGAAATATTCAAGATACCGGCAATAGGCCGTAAGATGGACTAGACGTCCACTTTACTAGGTATCTTGGTAGGTAATATATGTATAGGCTAGTACCTTACTACCATAGGGATCTCGGGTCAAAATACCAAGCGTAGGTAGGCTAACTTGATAATTGCCTAAGCTAGAATTTTACCCTTTTTAAGGGTAAAATAGGATATTGGCCTACGGCCAAGATTGAGTTTCGAAGTCCAAGATGGACTTGGATAAGGGTTGTAGAGGTTAGTAATAGTTAGAAATAGTCGCCTAGACCTAGTCTTGACCTCGGTTGACCCAGAGTTGACTTTTTACCCAAAAGTCAACCGTGAGTCAACACTTTGTCTAGATTTGACCAAATCCAAACTAGAGTTGACCAAAGTCAACTATTGGTCAACATTTGACCAGTTTGACCTAGAGTTGACCTAGAGTTGACCAGAGTTTGAAGAACAGATGGCAACTCTAGAGGGGGTGAATAGAATTATAGCAATAAAAACCAATTAAAAATCAACTCTTTCACGATCTAAAAATAATCAGAGTAAATGCGGAAAATAAATAAGGAGCAAGAGAGAATACGCAAACACAGTCGATTTTAACCTGGTTTCCCTCGTGGAGGACTAGTTCAGGCCTGAGAACTCTAGCTCAGGATTAAATCCACTATTTGTGAAATAGTAGTTACACCCCGTGCCTTTACTTCAGAAGAGCACGTCAACTTCTTACAATGGATCGCAGTGGCGATGCTTGGAATTTTCCAAGCGACTTCTTGAACTCTTGCACAAGACTCCTAACTGAGAGATGCTGAGCACTCGAGACTTAGGAAACTTGTGGCTAGTAGATGAGAAGGGTATGGCTTATATTGAGCTTAAGGGAGAAGAGAAGAGAAGATTGGATGAATGAAAATGAGAGAATTCTTGGCCTATTTATAGGTTTTTAACTGGCAAAATTCGGCCAAAATTCTGGTAGGAATTTTCAAAAATTTGGCCGTTGGACAACTAGCAACCAGCCAACCCTAAAAATTAGGGTGCTAATTTTTAGGGGACAGAGTTCGGCCCGAACTCTGTGTAGAGGCAGAGTTCGGCCCGAACTCTGTCTTCAGAGCACAGAACTGGTCCAAGGGTGAAATAGGCTAAATTTGGATGTGGAGCTTTATAGGCTTTGGATAGGTTGTGGGTTGAGTCTCAAGAGCCCAGCATAACTCAGCTTACAATAATTCTATACTCAATAAAATATAAAAGTACAGACACAAAAATGACTTGTATTTGCACAACTGAGCTGTCGTCTGAGCTGTCGTCTGGCTTGAGCAGAATATAGTCATCGTGTGTCTTATTGAATTATCACCAGTATTATTTAGTCAATGTTATCAATATTTGGTTGACTGTGACTTTGTGTCGATGTAACGCCCCAGTCCCAAATACTTGAGACTAGATACGTATCATGCCAGCTGTATACATACGAGTAAATATACGACTCGTATATATACATAAGCTGTAAATGTAGAAAGCCAAGACACTAAATCTCATCCACAAAGATAAATAATGATATATAAGCAACTTTGAGTTTGTCATATACACAATAGTCGGGCGGAGACAAAGTCCACTACCAACCAAATTAAATATGGAAAAATATACAAGGAAAGATTTTAGCAAGCGAGAGCAAGTGACGAATCCAAGAATAATCATCACGACGGAATAGAGCGCAAGCCATGGCCTTAGCTAGAGCACCTGCAAGAAAGCATGAAAATACACACCTGGGGAAAAAACCAGGTCCTCAGAGGGACGTAACAAGACACATAATATCATGCCATAACTGAATAGTAAGAGCTCAATAGAAAACATACATGCGTAAAGGTTCCTAACCATTCTATGTGATATATACTTTGAGAAGACAACGTTCTACGCAGGAGCTTATAGTGTTCAGCATAGATGGAGAGAGAGTAGTAGTAGGTAGCGCTCATAAGAGGCACTATCAACTATGGGCAGAAAGTAGTTCTCATATGAGAACTATCGGCCCCGGGGCAGTAAGTAGCGCTCATCCGAGACACTATCGGCCCAAATCTATATGTGTACTGAACAGATAGCCCCTACGCTAATAACTGTCTTCCTCCCTCCCCATGATACTATACATGCGTCGCCTCCACGACACTGTTTAATCCTTAATAACTGCCAAGTCTTCTACCAAAAATCTATTAGCAGTTACATCCTAACGTACGGCCTTTACGCACCGATGTACGGTCGATACGCAAGTCCGAAGCTATATGCGACTCGCAGCTCACACACAACCCGTGGCACATCGTGACAGTTCATGAGATGCACTTAAACATACGGTGGTCACTTAACTCTAAGTCAATTGCACAAAATATAGTAATTTGTATCTACATATAATTTAAAAGAAACAACTAAAGAAAAGCATGCATAATGTCGAGCAGAAATTTAAACAGTAAAGGCAAGGTGTCTTGCCTGGGGTGACGCCTGGTATGGTGTAATGTTCTGACATGTTCTATTTTGTCCAATAGCCAAGATCGATGTATAAGAGTCCGAGATTCGCGAGAAAATAAAAGGTGTGAGTAGTCATGGCAAATGGCGATAATGAAAGGGAGTAAACGAATAATTACACTATTTAGAAAGTGATATTTGTAGTACTTTAGAAACCATATTTGCTAGTAAAAATAATTTTGGTAATACTGGAAATCCAAAAACCGTTTTAGGCAAATTTTCTGTTTGCAAAAATAGAATAATCATATTTTGTTTATTTTGATAATTAAGAATATTAGAATACATTTTATAATTTTGAAAGCTACTATATATTTTAGTCAACAAAATTTGTATAAGAAATTAATACTAAAAAATGATAACCCATATTTTTATACGTATTTGTAAATATTTATTCCTATTCATTTCTAGTTTCTATTAAATAAGAAAATAATATCATTAATATATAGAAATAATAATAACAAAAATAATAATAATGATAATAATAATAATAATAATATTAGTAATAATAATAATAATAGTAATAGTAATAATAATAATAATAATAATCATAATAATAATCATAATAATAAAACTAATAATAATAATAATAATAATCTTAATCATATTAGTAATAATGATAATCTTAATAATAATAATAATAATAATAATAATAATTCCAAATCATTTCCCCCATCTACAGAACAAGAGAGAGAGACAGTGAATTAGGAAAAGAAAATTGATCGGAAGAGAGGGGAGAAGTAGAGGGAGAGAGAGTGACCTGAGGATTTGGGGCTCGGCGGCCGGGAGCTCGGCGGAGACTCCGGCACCGGAGCGCGTTGGAGGCGGAGAGCGGAAAAAGGGGCGCGATGGTCGCTGGGCACACGGCGGTGGTGCTGGGGAGGCGGGCGTGAAGGCGTTCAGGCGGAGGCGGCTCGGGGGATGCAGGGTTTCGACGGAGTGGCTCCGGTGAGGGCGCTTCCGCGGCGGTGGGGCGCCGCGGAGGAGACGGCGGCTGCTCCGGCTCCTAAGGAAGGGCGGTGGCGCCAGCCCTAGGCACGGGGTCGGCTCAGCGCGCGCGGGGAGATGCGGCTGACGGGGAGGCGGCGACTCCAGAGGGCGCGGAGGAGGAAGTGGCGGTGGATCGGTCGTGGAGGCGGCCGGAGTTTGAAACTCGGGGCGGCGGGCTGGTGTTCTCCCTGGCGGCGGGGAGACTCCGGGAACGCGCCCGTCGTCACAACGACAGAGGCGAGGTGGTGCCGCGCTCGTTGTCACGAGGCACGTCGGCGCCGGGATGCTCGGTGTGGAGGCAGCGGTGGCTGCGCACGAGCGGGCAGTCGGAGGGACCGGGTTCGACAGGAGGGTGTGGAATCCGAAGAGGCGAAGGAAACGGCAGAGGCGGCGGAGTGGTCCCGGATGTACGGCACGGCGAAGGTGAGCGATTTTTTTTCGCCCTCCTCCTTTCCTTTCATCTGGTGGCGGTGATTGTGGTGTGGTGGTGTTGCAACTGCGCGTAGATGCAGCCGCTCGCCGGGAGGGTCGGACAGCGTCCAACCGGCTGGTACAGATGCTGGGCTTGCCGTCGACTGTACGAGAGGGTTCTGGTGATGGGCCCGATCTCGCGGAGACGACGAGATCGGCGAACTCGACGAGGAGTGGGCTGGATCTCCGTGGTGGCAACGGCGGAGGTTCTCAGGTTTGGGTTTCCTCTTCCCTCTTCTATTGCTGTGTTGTCGATGGCGGTTGTGGATTTTCGTCGGTGGTGGTCTTGGTTGCGATGGCCGACTTTCGGCGGGGTTGCTCTTGGATGGTTCAGGTCGGGACGGAGAAAGGGGAAGCAGGTGTGGGCGAGTTTCCGGTGGCACGACGACGGTGGGTTTGGGGTGCCACCGGAGTTGGTGATGTTGGTGGCGACGGAGAAGGTGGTGCCATTGGACGGAGGTGGTGATGGATGGCGGAGATGGTGGTGGTACTGCGGTGACAAGGTGGTTGTTGCGGTTGCTGTTAGGGATTAGGTTTAGAAAATTTTGTCGTGTCGGGGGGTGTGTTCGACACAATATGGGTGGACGTCCGGGATTGTCGGACGGGATAAATATTATATTTGTAATAGGAAAAATTAGTGGATGGGAAGGGGAACACGGACACGATACACAATTTGTGGGTTGTGGTAAAAATTCTGGAAGAGTACCTGCCTATTTATAGGATGTGGGAATTCCCAGTAGGATAAGGCTTGGGTTTGTTTAAACCCTATGTAGATAATCTATAAATTAGTTTAAATCAATCAATCCAAATGCAAATCCAAATCCAAATCAAATCTAATTTAAATCAAATTAAATTTTTAGTTCAAATTCAAAGGGGATAATTCAAACTTCAATATTTAACTATTTAAATAAATTCATGGAATCAAATCAAGATTTAAATCGCCAATACAATTCAAAAATGTATTTTCCAAAATACCTATAATAATAATTTCAAAAATAATAAATATTTAAATATCTTTTTGAATAATCAAATTTTAATATTAATAATCTCAAAAATTATAATTTTAATGAAATTAAACTAGTAAAATATTTAGGAGTATACACTTATGCGCAAGAAATATTTGTTATAAACGAAGGGTTTTGTATAAATACAAATAAAATAATGAGCTTGAGATTTTTGTATGATAGCTAAAATAACTATTACATATATTATTTGAAATTGCTACAAAATAGAAAAATATATTTTTTTTTAAAAGAAATATGTACGCTCGCACATTTTCGCACTCGTCAAGCAGGAAAATAATTTCGTACGCGACGTACAATACGACTACGAGGCGTACAATACTAAATTTTTTTAAATCAGTACCAAAATAATAAAAAAATTAATCAGTAGAAATTCAGGGGTTTTACATCCTACCCAACTTAAAAGAATTTTGTCCTCGAAATTAGGAATTAGTAGGGGTGAGAAGATACAAGGGGGGTATCGATGGGAATAAACAATGGCAATGTTTCGACAAATCATGTTGTAAGGAATCGTGATCTAAGTAATAGAAAAATATTACGGTATGGTCATAATCGATAGGAAAGCTAAAGGAGGTTCTAGTATTACGCCTTCGTCTTTCTAAAATAGGTGAATGTGAAAGCAATATAGAGTTCGAGGGAGGCGTCATCGAATACGAATACGTGATTCAAGGGCGATCGAATAATTTCAAAAGAGTTGCCAAGGCAGACGCGGATGAGATTCTAGGGCCAAGTTAACTACGTCTCCATCCACGTTGAACAATATACAAAAGGCGAACCAAGAACACTATGGTTGATCAGACCATCATGCACCGGTTCTGACTTGACAGTATGTTAGTGGGAGCGACCCAATAAGATACGTCATGATCAAGCTTTGATAAGAAAATAAGCTTGCAAAATTTATGCTAAGTTAGCATTAAAAATAGTCAAAGTATAAGTAAGGAACCATGATAAAGGAGAATTAAATAGTCCTAGATTCTTTAAAATCAAGTCTTGTCCTTGGTTGGCTAGACGGGTTAGGTCCTCTAGATTCTAGGATAAGCTTGCTAATATAGGTCATTAGGTCAAAAGGGTTACTAGTTCATAAGGTATTCTACCCAACTTAAAGAATTAAACTAATGGTGTGATAGGTCCAGCAATCAAGATAAAATGCAAGGTGAAGCATGTAAGGAATTTAGTAGGACAAAATTGTATATTAGGTCGGGAGAATGGAGTCGAGGTCGAGTCTCATCTCAAGTTTAAAAAGTATATTGGTTTCACGGTAGGGATTAGAGTCCAGTCTTTTTGACCCGAAAGTCGCAATATGAAATTAGAGAACAATGAGACGTGTTTTAGTGGCACGTGATATACCTACATGAAGGTGGGCTCGTGTAGGTCTTGCTTGTGAAAGTTGTTGGAAGGAAAAGTCTAGTGTTGTGCTCCAAATATTCAAGTCACGATAAGAGATGCCAAAATATTTAAAATAGAAAGTGGGAGTTCATGAGGTGAATAGTAATACTCAAAAAATATAAGGGCGATCAAGTTAAAGCATGCAACAAAACTAATTAGAAATTTAGCAAAATAATTTAGGATCACAATTCTAGAGAGAGAAAAAAAAAAGCCTCCTAAATGAATACAGTCAATGAACAATTAACCATCATTCGATTTGCAACTGGGTTAGAAGGTTACCATAAAAGATCGAGATTCGAGGGAAAGATCGAGTGTGTCAAGATAGAGATACAGTCATGTAAATTTGGTAGATGATTAACAACACTTGTGTATATACTACTACCATGGTCATGAGGGATATGGCAATTTGTATGGAATACTCCTAACTCCTTAAAGTTATCTTAGTGGCCTATAAATAAAAAAAAATTAACTGGAGTTTCCTCCAAAAGTTTCTCAATAAAATATAAACTACTAAATTTGTATTTACTCTAAACTATTCAATTAAATCATAGCTAACAATTTAATTTCCTTCAATAATCACAAAGTAAACTTTTACTATGTTACAACTAACTTTTTCAAAATTTAACGTTTAAAATCCAACTATTTAAAGCAATGGTTCATAATTCACGAATCCACAAAATTCATAATCAAATAAAATTTTAAAACCCAAAATTTTCAAACAACTCTAGAAAAACTCTAGAAAAACTCTTAGCATAAAAAAAAACAATCTCAAAATTGAAGTTCAATACTTTAATGCACTTATCAACCATAACCGACAACATGATTTAAAAACGTTCAAAAAAAAAATTTTCACATCAAAACTCTCTCTCTTTTTTTTTTACCAATTTATTGATAATCCTAATCAAAACTTTTAACTCAAAATCTAAATAGAATTGTAAATCATAATCATAGGACACAATTTAAAATTTTAAATTCTTCCTCAAAATTTTTTTTTTTTTATAACTTCCAAAATATTTTAAACTAAAATTTAAAATCAATGCTTCCAGTTAAAATTTGAAATTTAAGAAACATACTAATGGTAAGTTGCACGACAATAATTTCTAATGCTACATTTAAAATCATTTTCAAACCAAATTTATAACTGTTCCAAAGGCGTATAACTATAACTCAATAAATCATAAAATATCACGACTTGAAAACCAAATCAGTTTTATATTTGCTCAAAGACGTATAGCTATAACCCAATAGATCATAAATATCAAAATTCAAAAATAAATCAATTGTGCATCGATTCCAACTATTTTCCTGCAGTATCAAATAAAATAAAATTCTATCAATCCTTTGATGATCACTATCTAGAAATCTCAAGATTACAATTTCCTTTGTTATCCTATTTACAAATCACCAATAGGTAAATCACACCCTTTTAAAAAAATGCCTTTTTAATTCGATTAGAGCCTTAAATGTATTCCAATTGCCAATGTAACCCTTCTAGCCATATGGTTGACCAATAAGTACATATAGTAGTGTAGTCATCTTTCTAATTGTCACTAAGCACGAAAGTAAGAGTTTACGGTAGAAGGAGTCAAGCAAGATGCAAATCGAGGAGGGCGAACGAGAGTTCAAAATTTGAAGTCAAGAAAGGATGTCAAGTAGACGGATGAGATTCCTAGATTCTAATCCTATATTGCATGCCCACATCGGTACAATTACGTAACCGAAGTGACAAACTGTGACCTGCATGGGCCACCACAAAAACATGTAACGCCCCAGTCCCAAATACTTGAGACTAGATACGTATCATGCCAGCTGTATACATACGAGTAAATATACGACTCGTATATATACATAAGCTGTAAATGTAGAAAGCCAAGACACTAAATCTCATCCACAAAGATAAATAATGATATATAAGCAACTTTGAGTTTGTCATATACACAATAGTTGGGCGGAGACAAAGTCCACTACCAACCAAATTAAATATGGAAAAATATACAAGGAAAGATTTTAGCAAGCGAGAGCAAGTGACGAATCCAAGAATAATCATCACGACGGAATAGAGCGCAAGCCATGGCCTTAGCTAGAGCACCTGCAAGAAAGCACGAAAATACACACCTGGGGAAAAACCAGGTCCTCAGAGGGACGTAACAAGACACATAATATCATGCCATAACTGAATAGTAAGAGCTCAATAGAAAACATACATGCGTAAAGGTTCCTAACCATTCTATGTGATATATACTTTGAGAAGACAACGTTCTACGCAGGAGCTTATAGTGTTCAGCATAGATGGAGAGAGAGTAGTAGTAGGTAGCGCTCATAAGAGGCACTATCAACTATGGGCAGAAAGTAGTTCTCATATGAGAACTATCGGCCCCGGGGCAGTAAGTAGCGCTCATCCGAGACACTATCGGCCCAAATCTATATGTGTACTGAACAGGTAGCCCCTACGCTAATAACTGTCTTCCCCCCTCCCCATGATACTATACATGCGTCGCCTTCACGACACTGTTTAATCCTTAATAACTGCCAAGTCTTCTACCAAAAATCTATTAGCAGTTACATCCTAACGTACGGCCTTTACGCACCGATGTACGGTCGATACGCAAGTCCGAAGCTATATGCGACTCGCAGCTCACACACAACCCGTGGCACATCGTGACAGTTCATGAGATGCACTTAAACATACGGTGGTCACTTAACTCTAAGTCAATTGCACAAAATATAGTAATTTGTATCTACATATAATTTAAAAGAAATAACTAAAGAAAAGCATGCATAATGTTGAGCAGAAATTTAAACAGTAAAGGCAAGGTGTCTTGCCTGGGGTGACGCCTGGTGTGGTGTAATGTTCTGACATGTTCCATTTTGTCCAATAGCCAAGATCGATGTATAAGAGTCCGAGATTAGAAAATAAAAGGTGTGAGTAGTCATGGCAAATGGCGATAATGAAAGGGAGTAAACGAATAATTACACTATTTAGAAAGTGATATTTGTAGTACTTTAGAAACCATATTTGCTAGTAAAAATAATTTTGGTAATACTGGAAATCCAAAAACCGTTTTAGGCAAATTCTCTGTTTACAAAAATAGAATAATCATATTTTGTTTATTTTGATAATTAAGAATATTAGAATACATTTTATAATTTTGAAAGCTACTATATATTTTAGTCAACAAAATTTGTATAAGAAATTAATACTAAAAAATGATAACCCATATTTTTATACGTATTTGTAAATATTTATTCCTATTCATTTCTAGTTTCTATTAAATAAGAAAATAATATCATTAATATATAGAAATAATAATAACAAAAATAATAATAATGATAATAATAATAATATTAGTAATAATAATAATACTAATAGTAATAATAATAATAATAATCATAATAATAATCATAATAATAAAACTAATAATAATAATAATAATAATCTTAATCATATTAGTAATAATGATAATCTTAATAATAATAATAATAATAATAATTCCAAATCATTTCCCCCATCTACAGAACAAGAGAGAGAGACAGTGAATTAGGAAAAGAAAATTGATCGGAAGAGAGGGGAGAAGTAGAGGGAGAGAGAGTGACCTGAGGATTTGGGGCTCGGCGGCCGAGAGCTCGGCGGAGACTCCGGCACCGGAGCGCGTTGGAGACGGAGAGCGGAAAAAGGGGCACGATGGTCGCTGGGCACACGGCGGTGGTGCTGGAGAGGCGAGCGTGAAGGCGTTCAGGCGGAGGCGGCTCGGGGGATGCAGGGTTTCGGCGGAGTGGCTCCGGTGAGGGCGCTGCCGCAGCGGTGGGGCGCCGCGGAGGAGACGGCGGCTGCTCCGGCTCCTAAGGAAGGGCGGTGGCGCCAGCCCTAGGCACGGGGTCGGCTCAGCGCGCGCGGGAAGATGCGGCTGACGGGGAGGCGGCGACTCCAGAGGGCGCGGAGGAGGAAGTGGCGGTGGATCGGTCGCGGAGGCGGCCGGAGTTTGAAACTCGGGGCGGCGGGCTGGTGTTCTCCCTGGCGGCGGGAGACTCCGGGAACGCGCCCGTCGTCACAACGACAGAGGCGAGGTGGTGCCACGCTCGTTGTCACGAGGCACGTCGGCGCCGGGATGCTCGGTGTGGAGGCAGCGGTGGCTGCGCACGAGCGGGCAGTCAGAGGGACCGGGTTCGACAGGAGGGTGTGGAATCCGAAGAGGCGAAGGAAACGGCAGGGGCGGCGGAGTGGTCCCGGATGTACGGCACGGCGAAGGTGAGCGATTTTTTTTTGCCCTCCTCCTTTCCTTTCATCTGGTGGCGGTGATTGTGGTGTGGTGGTGTTGCAACTGCGCGTAGATGCAGCCGCTCGCCGGGAGGGTCGGGCAGCATCCAACCGGCTGGTACAGATGCCGGGCTTGCCGTCGACTGTACGAGAGGGTTCTGGTGATGGGCCCGATCTCGCGGAGACGACGAGATCGGCGAACTCGACGAGGAGTGGGCTGGATCTCCGTGGTGGCGACGGCGGAGGTTCTCAGGTTTGGGTTTCCTTTTCCCTCTTCTATTGCTGTGTTGTCGATGGCGGCTGTAGATTTTCGTCGGTGGTGGTCTTGGTTACGATGGCCGACTTTCGGCTGGGTTGCTCTTGGATGGTTCAGGTCGGGACGGAGAAAGGGGGAGCAGGTGTGGACGAGTTTCCGGTGGCACGACGACGGTGGGTTTGGGGTGCCACCGGAGTTGGTGATGTTGGTGGCGACGGAGAAGGTGGTGCCATTGGACGGAGGTGGTGATGGATGGCGGAGATGGTGGTGGTACTGCGGTGACAAGGTGGTTGTTGCGGTTGCTGTTAGGGATTAGGTTTAGAAAATTTTGTCGTGTCGGGGGGTGTGTTCGACACAATATGGGTGGACGTCCGGGATTGTCGGACGGGATAAATATTGTATTTGTAATGGGGAAAATTAGTGGATGGGAAGGGGAACACGGACACGATACACAATTTGTGGGTTGTGGTAAAAATTCTGGAAGAGTACCTGCCTATTTATAGGATGTGGGAATTTCCAGTAGGATAAGGCTTGGGTTTGTTTAAACCCTATGTAGATAATCTACAAATTAGTTTAAATCAATCAATCCAAATGCAAATCCAAATCCAAATCAAATCTAATTTAAATCAAATTAAATTTTTAGTTCAAATTCAAAGGGGATAATTCAAACTTCAATATTTAACTATTTAAATAAATTCATGGAATCAAATCAAGATTTAAATCGCCAATACAATTCAAAAATGTATTTTCCAAAATACCTATAATAATAATTTCAAAAATAATAAATATTTAAATATCTTTTTGAATAATCAAATTTTAATATTAATAATCTCAAAAATTATAATTTTAATGAAATTAAACTAGTAAAATATTTAGGAGTATACACTTATGCGCAAGAAATATTTGTTATAAACGAAGGGTTTTGTATAAATACAAATAAAATAATGAGCTTGAGATTTTTGTATGATAGCTAAAATAACTATTACATATATTATTTGAAATTGCTACAGAATAGAAAAATATATTTTTTTTTAAAAGAAATATGTACGCTCGCATATTTTCGCACTCGTCAAGCAAGAAAATAATTTCGTACGCGACGTACAATACGACTACGAGGCGTACAATACTAAATTTTTTTAAATCAGTACCAAAATAATAAAAAAAATAAATCAGTAGAAATTCAGGGGTTTTACAGTCGACAATCTCCCCCATATTGATAATTGACAAAATAATAGTTGTATATTCAATATCCATACCTGGACACATGTAACGACATAGCTCTCCCATAATAAGTGCCGAGCTTAAGAGTAGCTCCCCATAAACAATGCTGTTAATCTCTGTTGGCCTGTTAATAATATTCTTCCAAAAGCACATATAAACCAAACAAACAGAACAAAATATACACATAACTCCCCCTTTTGGCATTTAGTAATATGAGATAGATAAATGATAACTGGAAAAACACACATAAAGAAGAAGAAACTGTATATAAGATAATGACCAAGAGTCATAAAAATTGATAATAGTTCTACCAATGTCTCAAAAGCATAAAGCATAATAAGTCTACTACAAACCAAGTACATAAAAGTAGCTAAAGTAGAATATAGAAAACATAATCTAAGATCTCCAGTAACAGCCTCAAATAGCAGTCCAAAACCATCAACGAGCATGAGAGGGCCCGAAGTCGTCCGAAGGATCAGTAAAGGAGCGACATGGGTCCACAAAAGCTGCATCCGGATCCATGTAGCGACGAACCCAAGGGTCATCAATACGAAAGCCCTCACGATCGGGATCTTGCTCCATAGGAATGGGCATAGAAAGATGGCGAGACATGGAATACCGGATGTCATACAGCGAGTTACTGATAGCACTCATCTGCAATGTGGTCCGATAGTCCAGCTGAGTCCATCGATCGTCCTCCAAAGTGAAACGATCTCGAAGCATGGCCTGAAGTGACTCAAGAGTGGCCGGAGGAGGAGGAGGATCCTGTCCGAGAGGAGGGGCATCCGGCTCATCCTCAGAATGCTCAGACACGACCGGTGAGCCAACGGTCGCATGAAGCCTCCTTGCCTTGGAGAGAAAGGCAGGGGCAGGTAAGAATGGACACTCATCAAGGGGTACATGGAACGCTCGAAAGATCATAGGAAGGTATAAGGCATAAACCAAAGATCTTGGTTTCTTCATATAGTTGATCATCCAATCCATCATCGTGCGTGGAAGGTTAAAGGGAACATGGAAGTGGAGATGATACAAAGCTGAAATCTCAAAATAAGTGACTTCATCGGTAGAACCCGCTTTGGGTAGAATGGTGTTGAAAATGATCCGATGAAGCTCATAGAAATAAGGATTAAGGTACTTTGCCAAGAGCTTACGAGGACGTGTGTTAGGGCTACACAGGTCGTCCTTGAAGCTCTCTAGTGAAATCCCTTCGAGAAAGATAAAGGACCTAGCTTCAACAAGCTTCTCCCAAGAATTAGGCTCTATAAGGTCAAGATATTCGGCTAATTCAAAATCATCAAATGAGATATCAATACCCGCAACACGTGAATAGATGCGAGTATCATCATGAGTCAAATTACAATAAAACATTTGTATGGCACTACGATATATGACCGAATTAGAAGTAACGAGTTCATCAAGACAAAGGTCATTAAAGAGTGCATCATATTGAGAGAAAATTGTAAAGTTTATGGGGTGTCCCGCAAATACCGGACGTGTCCGAAAATTACTAAACCACTTATTTGATACGTCTAGTGATATAAAAATCCGGTCGTCGAAAGTGTTTGGATCACGTGGACGAGGAGGATTGAACAACGGATGGGTTTGTTGTTCAATTACCGGTACAACGGGTGGTGCAACGGGCGGCTCAACGGGAGGAGGAGCATTCGACGAGGATGCACCCTCGGTCCGAAGTCTCTTCCCATGGTTAAGCAATCGTGGAGCCATAACACAATAGATAGATAATAAAGAAATTTGAGATATAGAAAAGAAAGGAGTTATACCTCAAGATATTGAAGGATTATGAAAGAGAATTGAAAACCAAGCCTCCTCCTAGAGTTTGGGGAAGAATGGAGCGCAATAGAGGAGAAACTAGGGTTAGGGTTTTGAGAGTTTTGAGTAGGAGAAGTAGAAAAGGTGGTAAGAAGGAAGGAGAGGGAAGAGAAACCGAAATAAAGGGAAGGGTTTCTCTTGGTCGGGTCAATTTATGACCATTGGATCAACAATTGGATCAACGGCTGAGCCTGTTCCCAGTTCTGGAACAGGCAGGCCGAATTCTGTGCGAACTCTGGTAGGGGCAGAGTTCGGCCCGAATTCTGGATCCTGGGGACAGAACAGGAATCAGGCTGAGTTGAGTCAAAAGTTGGTTAAGTAAAGATAAAAAACCAAAGTACTACATGAGTATAAGTACAGAAAAAGATCCAATAAGTAAGTAGATGGATAGCAGATAGTGAGTTCAAAGCAGTAATATGAAGTTTGAAAAATTAGTATTTCAGCAAGTGATAAATAAAAAAATGAACCGTGTAATAAACAAGGAATTATATCATAATTCAATATTTTGAAGCTGCCATGGGTTAGCTGCAGGGGCCGGATCCCAGCTAGCGGTAGTCCTGAGGACTAGTGCACTATATCGCTTAGGCTTTTATGCCTTGTTGTCAGAAGGACCCTTTCGACTTGTACCCATAGCAAGTTCATCATAAGAGAATCATAATATATTCGATATTTATGCAGGTTTATTTTTAATTTATAACAGCTTCATCTAAAATTCCAAGTTCACGACAAAGAAAATTGAAGCGCTCTTCGGATAATGGTTTGGTGAAGAAGTATGCTAACTGATGATCAGTGTCAATAGATTCTAAGTTAATCGTGCCATTTTGCTGATGATCACGCAAAAAGTGGTATCGTATCTCAATGTGCTTCGTGCGTGAGTGACAAATGGGGTTCTTAGTAAGATTTATTGTACTAGTATTGTCACAAAAGATTAGAATATGCATGAAAGATAAATTATAGTCTTCAAGGGTTTGCTTCATCCACAGAATTTGTGCACAACAACGCCCAGCTGCTATGTATTCAGCTTCTATTGTGGATAGTGTGACAGAATTATGCTTCTTGCTAAACCAAGAGACTAAAGCCTTTCCTAATAAATGACACGTACCGTTCGTACTTTTACGGTCGACCTTGCATCCAGCGAAGTCAGCATCAGAGTAACCAATGAGGTCAAAGGATGTTGACTTGGGATACCATAGGCCCACTGTAACTGTACCCTTAAGGTATCGAAAGATACGCTTAACTGCGATCATGTGTGATTCCTTAGGATTCGTTTGATATCTAGCACACAGGCAAATGCTAAACATTATATCAGGGCGACTAGCAGTAAGATAGAGTAAACTGCCTATCATACCTCGATACTTACGTTGATCTACGGGTTTGCCACTATCATCTGGTTCAAGTTTGGTTGAAGTAGCCATAGGAGTACTGATTGGTTTGACGTTATCAAGGTCAAAATTCTTCAGCATGTCCTTTGTGTACTTCGACTCACTGATGAAGGTTCTATTTGACATTTGTTTGACTTGCAGCCCGAGAAAGTAGTTGAGTTCTCCCATCATGCTCATCTCAAACTCGGTCTGCATACACTTGGCAAAATCTTGACAAAGAGTTTCATCAGTAGACCCAAAAATAATATTATCTACATATATTTGTACTAAAAGAATAGTGTCTTTAAAAGATTTTATGAAAAGTGTAGTGTCAATTTTTCCTTTTGAAAAACCTTTCTCAAGCAAGAAGTTGCTTAGCCGTTCATACCAAGCTCTAGGGGCTTGTTTGAGGCCATATAGCGCTTTCTTTAGCTTGAACACGTGGTCGGGAAATTTGTGATTTTTAAAGCCAGGGGGTTATTTTACATAAACTTCCTCCTTAATAAAACCATTCAAGAAAGCACTTTTAACATCCGTTTGAAATAATTTGAAATTTTGAAAATTTGCAAATACACAAAGCATCCGAATGGATTCTAATCTAGCAACATGAGCATACGTCTCATCATAGTCGATACCTTTCTCTTGGTTGTATCCTTGGGCTACTAGACGAGCTTTGTTGCGTGTGACTGAACCATCTTCATTCACTTTGTTTCTAAAAACCCATTTAGTACCAATAATCGAGTGATTAGCCGGTCTAGGAAAAAGTTCCCATACTTGGCTCCTCTCGAATTGGTTGAGTTCCTCTTGCATAGCAGAAATCTAAAATTCATCATTGAAAGCTTCTAAAATATTTTTAGGCTCAATTTGTGAAATAAAGGCAGCGCTAGCAATAGAGTCTCTTAATGATGATCTAGTAGTTACTCCTCGTGAAACCTCACCGATTACCAAATTTTCTGGATGTGATGGCTTGAAAGAGAATTTCTTAGGCAAGCTTTCCAGAGAATTTGTTTCGGTTGTGGTGTTCATTGGAGTAGACGTTGATGGCTCAACATCATCATCAAGAGTAGCTGCTGCACTGTTATCTTCATCAAAAGTTACATTAGTAGACTCTTCTATAATTAATAAGCGTTTGTTAAAAACTCTATATCCCTTACTCTTGGCAGCATAGCCAAGGAAAATACCATCGTTAGCTTTGGCATCAAATTTGCCTAAGTTGTCTTTGGTGTTAAGGATAAAATATCTACAGCCAAAAACTCTAAAATAAGAAACATTTGGGGTTCTCCAGAACCAAAGCTCATAGGGTGTTTTCTTCGTAATAGGACGAATAAGTACCCTATTTAAAATGTGGCATGCTGTACTGACAGCTTCAGCCCAAAAGTATTTCGGAAGTGAGAATTTGTTCAACATGACTCTAGCCATATCGCCAAGAGTCCTATTCTTCCGCTCCACAACACCATTTTGTTGGGGAGTTCTTGGACAAGAAAACTCATGATCAAAACCATTGGAATCACAAAACTTTTCAAAATCAGAATTTTTGAACTCGTCTCCATGATCACTTCGGATTCGAGTAATCATGTAGCCTTTTTTGTTTTGAACTTTCTTAACAAAAATCTTAAAAACCGAAATAGCATCACTTTTGTAAGTAAGAAAGAAAACCCAAGTAAATCTTGAAAAGTCATCAATAATAACAAAGGCATAGAGTTTTTCACCAAGACTGGCTACTCTACTAGGGCCAAATAAATCCATATGGAGTAGTTGCAAGGGTCTAGTAGTACTTACAGAGTTTATGGAATGGAAAGAAGACATTGTTGCCTTATTCAACTCACATTCGGCACATACGGTGTTCTTTTTGAATGTGATGTCGGGCAAGCCTCTAACTAGCTTCTTGGTCGATAGCCTGGATATAGTATCCATGTTGGCATGACCAAGACGCTGGTGCCATAGTAGTCGTTCATCTTTATGAGCATATAGGCATCTACCTGCATTATTAGTATTTCTAGAAAAATAGAAAATATAAATATTATCCTCTCTTACCCCTTCAAAAGCAATGTATCCTGTTGACCTATCATAAATAAGGCATTTGTTTTGTCCAAAGTTAATGTCATATCCATGGTCAGCAAGATGACTAATGCTGAGCAGGTTATGCTTTAACTCGGTCACTAGACAGACATCCTTTATTACGGAAGAGGGAGGATAACCAATAATACCATTACCTATAATATAACCTTTTAGGTTATTACCGAAGGATACATATACTTCTCTCTTCATCAATAGTGATGCGAAAAGATGTGCATCTCCTGTCATATGCCGCAAGCATCCACTATCGAGAATCCACTTACTCTTAGTTGAGGAGGGAAGGTCCACCTACATCAAGAGTAGATGTGACCTTTGGTACCCAAATTCTTGAGGGTCCTGAAGAGTTAGTTTTTGGAAACCATGCACATATCTTTCTATCTACTAATCTTCTAATTCTACATTATGGTGAAATGTATCCATGTAAACCACAATAAGTACATGTAGCATTCCTATTTATATTTGGAGCATGATGATGATGTTTATAAGCAGAATAATGAAGAGAAGTGTGATGATATGTAGATTCAGCATGGTGATAATGACTATGTGGAGTGGCATGGTGATATTGTTTGTATGGCATGGCATGATGATATTGTCTATATGGCATGACATGATGAGATTGTCTATATGGAGAGTGATGTTGATTGTATCTTTGTACAACATGGTGATGACTGTATCTATGTGTAGCATGATGTTTATGTGATATATGATGATTATTTCTACGTGCATGTGGTTTGTGTCCTTTGTGAAAGTGTGTGTACATGTAAGCATGATTGTGAGTAGCATGAGGATGACGTGGTTGACTAGTATGAGTTGTGTCATGCTTTATGTGTGTCTCATGTGATTGGGTTTGAGGTTGAGCAACCTGTTTTCCCAATTTAGTCTCTAGTTTCTTAGAGACAGCTTGCAATTCAGTAATCTTAGCATTCAACCCATGCATCTTAGTAATAGTAATCTTGTGTCTGCTCTTTTCTTCTGCAAGCTCCGTATTTAGTGTTGTGATTTCTTGTGTTTGTTGCTCAATACGTGCTTCGGCATCATGTAAGCTTATTTTAAGCTTAGATACCTCATCAGTGACATCCGTGGGTGTAGTATCTCTAATATTATCAAGTAATAGAGAAAGTCTTTGTATTTTAACTTCATGACTTTTGATTTTGTCTTTGGCTTGTTTGTATTTACCAATGACCTTTTTATGGTCACTAAGTAAATCGGTGAAAGCATCGCCAAGTTCATCAAAAGTGAAGTCGTCAAGAGTTTCATTTGATACCTTGTCGGACGTCGCCATTAGGCACATATTAGCCGTATCTTGAGGAGAGTTCTTTTCTTCCTCGGAGTCACTAGCTTCGCTTTCATGCCAAATGCTTGTGTTGGCATATTTCTTTGAGGATGTCTTCTTGTGTGGCTTCTCATAGCGGTTTCTCTTCTTTAAGAATGGACAGTCTTTTCGGACGTGTCCTGTCTTCTTGCAACCGTAGCAAGTTGGCTCTTCTTATTTATTTTCTTATGGTTCCTTCTTTTTTCGGTTGAAGCGAAGGAATCTCTTGAAGTTGCGAACCATGAGGGCTTGATCATCGTCTTCTGAGTTGTCGGCATCCGTCTCTTCATGTTCAGCCCTCCGTCGGTGAGCTTTGAGTGCGATCTCCTTAGCCTTAGGAGCAGGCTCTTCGAAGCCCTTGAGGTCAAGCTCATGAGTCATTAGCTTTTCCATCAAGGTCTCCATAGACATGGTTGTGAGATCATTTCCTTCTACGATGGCTGTCACCTTAGGGTTCCAAACTTTTGGTAGCCCCGTAAGTAGTTTGCGAATCTTCTCGTGATTTGAATATTGCTTCCCAAGCGAAGACAGGGGGTTGATGATGTCGAGAAATCTTGTGAACATTTGTGTGATCGTCTCGTTTGGCTTCATCTTGAAAGCCTCGTATTCTTGAGTGAGACGGCTTATCTTTGATTCCTTGACTTTGGTAGTTCCTTCATGCGTCACTTCTAGAAGCTTCCATACTTCATGGGATGTGGTGCATGTAGAAACCCTGTTGAACTCATTTCTGTCTATAGCACAGAATAAAGCATTAATAGCTCTCGCGTCTAGACTTGCCTATTTCTTCTCCTCGTCAGAATATTTGTCATGTGATTTCTCAACGAGATCGCCATTGACAACTATTCTGGCGGGCTTTTTGTAACCGTCAGTGACGATAGTCCACAGGTCAAAGTCTAGCGACTTGAGATAAAAACTCATCCTTGTTTTCCAATACGTGTAGTTAGTTCCATCAAATAGGGGAGGCCTATGAGTGGACTATCCTTCACCGTGATTGGAAATCAAGGATTGTGTGGTTGCCATGGATCAGCTCTAGGATGTAAGTCCTTGTAAAGAGAACAGAGCTCTGATACCAATTGAAGAACAGATGGCAACTCTAGAGGGGGGGTGAATAGAGTTATAGCAATAAAAACTAATTAAAAATCAACTCTTTCACGATCTAAAAATAATCAGAGTAAATACGAAAAATAAATAAGGAGCAAGAGAGCATACGCAAACACAGCCGATTTTAACCTGGTTTCCCTCGTAGAGGACTAGTCCAGGCCTGAGAACTCTAGCTCAGAATTAAATCCACTATTTGTTAAATAGTAGTTACACCCCGTGCCTTTACTTCAGAAATGCACGTCAACTTCTTACAATGGATCGCAGTGGCGATGCTTGGAATTTTCCAAGCGACTTCTTGAACTCTTGCACAAGACTCCTAACTGAGAGATGCTGAGCACTCGAGACTTAGGAAACTTGTGGCTAGTAGATGAGAAGGGTATGGCTTATATTGAGCTTAAGAGAGAAGAGAAGAGAAGATTGGATGAATGAAAATGAGAGAATTCTTGGCCTATTTATAGGTTTTTAACAGGCAGAATTCGGCCAAAATTCTGGTAGAAATTTTCAAAAATTTGGCCGTTGGACAACTAGCAACCAGCCAACCCTAAAAATTAGGGTACTGATTTTTAGGGGACAGAGTTCGGCCCGAACTCTGTATGGAGGCAGAGTTCGGCCCGAACTCTGTATGGAGGCAGAGTTCGGCCCGAACTCTGTCTCCAGAGCACAGAACTGGTCCAAGGGTGAAATGGGCTAATTTGGATATGGAGCTTTATGGGCTTTGGATAGGTTGTGGGTTGAGTCTTAAGAGCCCAGCATAACTCAGCTTACAATAATTCTAGACTCAATAAAATATAAAAGTACAGACGCAAAAATGACTTGTATTTGCACAACTGAGCTGTCGTCTGGCTTGAGCAGAATATAGTCGTCGTGTGTCTTATTGAATTATCATAAGTATTATTTAGTCAATGTTATCAATATTTGGTTGACTGTGACTTTGTGTCAACAGAGTTGACCAGGGTTGACCAATTGACCAAAAGTCAACTGTAGGCCAACTCTTGACCCCGTTTGACTTTCTTCGACTTGTTTTGACCTGTGATGACTGGTATGACCTAGGGTTGACTTGGGTTGGCTTAGATTGACTTGATATAACTTGATTTGACCTAGATTGACTTGACAGGACTTAGTGTGACTCAGTAAGACCTAGTTTGACCTAGATTGCATATCATTCATTGCGAATCTTTCTTAAACTTGTTTAAACCTAAATTAACATACAGTATCTCATCTTTAGGTCTCTGATTTTCCACTCTGAGTATTGATATACCCTACATCTCAGGACAGCAGGCGAGTACATTCACTGATAGTTTTTATTGTCTTGATATCTGCTATATCCGATTCAGTCGTAGTGTCTTACTTGATTCTTAGTCACGATAGTTTACGGACTAGTACACGTTGGATCATGACATGAGATATTGTTCCTAGATTTCTGGGTATATGGGTACACTTTCTGTCTTGTTCCCTGTACTTGTATAGACACCAATTTCTAAGGAGATTTGCTACCCTCTTACGAAATTACGTGCCATGACGTGTCATGTCCAGATCCATTGTACTATTCGGGGATGGGGAATTATTAGAGGCTATGTAATCCAAGCCACCCTGTCACTATTCATGTGCTCGTGCCACTCTTCCCTCACGAAGGGTGTAGCGAGATCTTTTTGCCTTGTGCTCGTTATCCAGGTTGGCCGGCATGACTTTCCGTTGAGGTCACCGCGGATTGCCGGGCCAAGTGGATAGACTGTCCTGTCACCTATTCCAAGCCAATCACATATCGCTCTAATAATTCAAATCACATTTTATATTTAGTTTATCTTATCGTATATCCTGCTCTGTTCTACATTCAGTATTTTCTCACCATGCTATGATATACAGTTACTCACATGCTCTACTTGCCTTTATATTGTACCTTGATTGGAGACTAAGTTCTGCTCGGGAGAAGAGTTACAGCCCCGGTCCTTGTTTGGTTTAAGGGTTGTAACTTGGCTTCCGAACGGTTCCCAAGTCTTCATATATCTTTGTCTTGTAGTTCATTATACTGTCTCTTATAGAATTTGTCAATTCACATGGAACTGTTGTTAGTGTTTGTACTTGCTTATTTTCCTGACAGGATACCGTTATGATATATTACAGATGACTCTGAGGCGGACTGCTCGACCTATTATGGGCTCGAGTTAGATGGAGTAGCCTTGGTTCGTGGCCTTATAGTAGAGCTACTAGATTTTGTACTTCCAGAGTAGTGTAGGTTAGCTAGGTTTGACTGGACTGCGATCCAGCTAGCTTTATCAGACTGTAGTTTCTATATTATATTTTGATACCATGTGATGTTGTATATATCTGGGCTTGTATTGGACTCTGGACTTATTTACTCTTTCATCTATCATATGTCTTTCCTTCTGAGCTATCTACCTTAGTTTTATTCTGTGATTGAGACTGTATTGTTATGTCACCTCCATTCGGAGAGTATATACTATACAGGTACATTTATACTGTTAGTCGTAGTATTTACAGACGTTATATACAGCATTCTACCGCCGACACTACAGCGTAGGCTGGACGTACCCACGTGCTCGTGCCCCTCATAAGGGGGCGGGTCGTGACAGTTGTTTCCTATTCCACCTCAAGATATCCATCTGACTAAGGTTAAGGATGCTATTGGATATCACATACTTCGACCAAACGATTTAGTTCTTTATGGTACTCTAATTAGAAAGGTAATCAATATTTATTTAAAAGCTTCTCTAGTATAAATGATATTATTTCTGTCTTATACATTTTTACTCTGAAATTGTGTTATATTTTAGGCATCCAAGGTGGGCAAGGAAGCTCTTAATTAGCAAAGAAAAACACCAACTAAAGTTAAAACTCCTACAAGGGCTTCTACTAGAATTACAAGGTCATTCAAAAATATGCCCGAAATGGACTGCTTTACTAAACTGGTACAACGGTTGATAATTGAAAAATCTGCAATCCTGGTACCATGTCCTGTCGAATTGTTTGGTAGCCCAACAGTTGTATGCCTTGTCGAAGAGGATTTTGAAATTTTCATTAAAATGTGTGCCCTATCAGTTAATTGCATCCAAATATACATAAGGTACATGAATACTTTGCTTTTCAAATTTTTTTATTACATTAATAAGTTGATCTAAATAATCTGCAAACTATATATATAGGTTGTTGTACATTGGTTTGAAGGACCTAAACCTTGTCGAGGATGTTTGCTTCATTAATCCGAGACTAGTCTCTTCGTCTGGTTTGAAAGACTTTTATGCAACGCAGGATGCAAGGGCACAAAATATTTGAACAGTTTGATATCTCAAAAACAAAGTTGATTTGTTTTCTTGCCATACAACCCTAGAAAATACATTTCTTACTTATTTTTCTTCTATAAGTTCTCACTAACTCAATAACTTGTATATGTCTTGGTGCTATATGGTGTTACAATTTTTATTGGGTTTTGGTTGTCATTGACCTGTCACTAATGAGAGCATATTATCTAGACTTTTTAAGGAGTTACATCCATGATGATCTTAAGTACATTGTAACAAGGTAGCATGAATATTTGTATCATGTTTTATGGATGTCACAACTACAGTTAAGGTACTAATTAAATGCTTTATAATGACTATTAATATTATCTACTTTAATTTGTATAGTGGACTTCGGACGTTTCATGCTCAAATGAAAAATTAAGTCAAAAAATTTAAATTGAATTGGATAACAATTAAGGTACACTATATTTCTCTCTTGTTAATGTAAATGAAAAATAAATATAAGTTTGTAAGGACTTTGCTTAATTTTCTATGATTAGGCGCCAGAACAAGCCGGCTCTATTGAATGTGGGTACTACGTGATGAAATATATGAAGGAGATCACATATGATCGAAGCTTACTTAATCCAAAGGTGATGTTTTTCTTAATCGACATGTATATTTAGAATATAATACCATAACAGTACAAACCATTTATTTTTTTCTTCTTGTTTACAAACAGTACAATCAAAAGGGAGAATACAATTTTGAAGAAATTAATGAAGTTCGTACAGAGTGAATGGAACATGTTTTGCAGTTCCATAGCTAACAAATCTTCGTAGGTAATTTTAGACTTCATCTACAGTGAATGTATGCATTAGTTTTTCCTAACTTGGTTCACTGATACATACAGATTTAGTACCCTATTTTCCTTGGTTCATATACTTGGCTCACTAATATAGATGACATGTACATATTTCTGGACCGTATATCTTATAAGAAAGATAAATAAACAATAGTGATTTGACTCTTGACATTTGATATCAAGACCACAACCTTTGTTTATACAATTTCATTAACATAGTTGGTCCATACATGAGTTTTCTTTTAGAGAAGAGACTTTTTTAAAGTTTTCTTCTTAGTGTTACATGGTAACAGAACACATGACCCTTAAGACAGCTGAATGGAAGAAAATGATACAAGCAGTTTATCCTTAAAATTTTGGATAGAGAATTTGGTCATTGTTGTTGTTGTTAAACTTTCTTAAACTTTTGAGTGGTTTGAAAACTTAAAAATAATATTTGTTAAAAAAATTGGAGGTGTTACTTTTTTTTTGGAATACACCAGAAGATAGTCAAGGAATTGAAATTTCACAAGTGTGATATATGATGCATGTTCTGAGTTTGTTGAAAGAGATATTTAAGCTCTAATTATATGTGGTATTATTGTTATCAATTTTATTCTTTTTTGGTTAATTCTTATAATATATATGCAACTGCTTTTCTATATGAAAATTCAGATTGCACCTCAACATTTGGTGTCGTACTTGTGTCTGTTTGGACATTCTAATCACTTGGGTAATATCAATCAGTTTAGAATTTACAATTATTTATCTCTAAACTCGCGACTGTGCTTTTGGACAGTACATATGTTGCATGGATACTAATATGACACGATACGGATACGGATACACAATATGCACACGAAATTGATTTTTGGCATGTGTATTGTATACTGGACTACTTGGGCGTGTCTATTATATCAATTACAGGGGATACTTTTTCCATGTATTCATATTTGGTTTCTTTTCGTGAAAAATAGAAATGTAATCCAAAAATTATCCAAAAATCTAGTATCTCCGGACAAGAAATTGGCGTGTCCAATTTGATACCGATACTCATATAAGGACTAGTGCATTGTATGTATCCACACATTTCTAGGATATCCAATTTGATACCTGTATGTATCCAATTTGGCATGTCCAATTTGATACCTGTATGTATCCACACATTTCCAGGATATCTTTTGCCATTTTATTGGGACAATGAGTGCATGGTTTTAAGAATAGTAATTTGAAAGTTGTTTAAGGATATTTTTAAGGGGTCTGCCATGATCTTGCCTATTTTATTGCAATATAGCATATTTTATGCAGTATCTTACTACTGTAAGATCATCACCTATAGATGTAGCTACTATATCATTCCATTTACATAATTGTCATGTTCATGACTCCATTGGTGTAGAGTTCTTAATCCAGCTTAGATGGGAAAATGACTGAATACTCGTCTGTATGGATGTTTAAGATGTCCAAGTTTGAGACTAAATTTGTAGGTTCAATTTTCTTTACGCTACTAGGGCCTTGTTATGGTTAGACTTCTGGTTTCAGTTGTATTACTATATCATTCCATTTACATAATTGCCATGTTAGATAACATAAATTGGTAATTGTGCTCTTGTTCTCTCAGGAACTACATGAAAAATGAAGGTGCATGCTGCGAATATGGGATGGATGTGCTCCGATCGGGTTTGCTACTTATTTTGGTTTCATTTGTATAATTATCACAGTTTGGATGTTTAAGATGTATGGAAACTATATAGATATTGGATATGTTTGTGGTTGGACAAGTGGTTAGACATTTGTGGTTGGACGTGTTAAAAAATTTTGCTGTATAAACAATACAGTTTGTTAATATAAAAATTAGATTATATAGTAATTTGATGTATGTATATCTTCTGGATTGATATTATGTGTGTGTTTGATTAATAATGCAAGCTTCTCTTGACGATATTTTGGCAAGCTTCTCTTGACGGTTGTCAAACGTCAACATTTAATTCAATCATGCTGCATAAGGACTATATATTGGCGGTTTCTAAACGTGAATAAAAGCTTTTCCTGACGGGTTTTGCCCGTAAAAAAATTCTTGACGGCTAATAGCCTCATCTATAGTTCGGAGTCAAGAAAAGTTTTACCTACATTGCGGTTTCTCAAACTGCTATCTTGACAGCTAAAAATAGTCAAGATAACTATTTTATATGATGGTCAAAAAACCGTCAAGAAAAGTCCTGTCAGCGACAAGGGGGACTTTTCTTGACTCTGGCCTACTTGACGGTTCGCAAACCGTCAAAATAACCCTTTCTTGATGGGAAAAACCGTCAAGAAAAACATTTTTCTTGTAGTGTATGTAACATCATACCATAAATTCACAATACTAATGAACAAGAAGGAAGTAGTACAAATAATATGGCCTAAAAGTCTCACATATATATAATTCTAGATCAAAGCTACAAATACAACAGACTAAAGACAAACACGCTACATATGTGTAAATAAA